>VZTO01010533.1:53681-111252 GCA_013400615.1 Syrrhaptes paradoxus | reverse complement strand
CCATGGGCAGAATATTCAAAATATTCTTGAATTGTGAATTTCTACAGGTACTGTGCCACCGGGAACACCATTAGCAGAGGGGATGTTTGGCAAACACCAGTTGTCACCCATCCCCTGGGACACTTCTGGCCATGCCGTGGGGAGGGGTCCGAGCCGCGGCATCACTCACGTAGTTGTCTCTGGCAGACCAGCCGGGGTAGAGCTGCATGTGGAGCTGCCGTTCCTTGCGAGCCAGTTCGTAGTACTTGGCCTGCTCCTCCCGGGACAGCGCGTGCCACTGCAAGGACAAGGACAGAGGTGAGACATGGCCCTGATGTCCCCACTCAGCCCAGCCCCACCATGGGGCACATCTGACTCTGCGTGTTTAAGGGATAACAGCTCCTGGTTTTGGGTGTGGATGTTTGTGACACGCTGAAGAGCAGCAAGGGACAGGGACGATGGCTCTCACCCTCCTTCCCAGGATCTGGTTGATGGCAGCGCTCTCCTTCAGGGTGCACTCGGCGATGACTTTCGCCCGCATTTCTTTCATATACAACATGAAAGCGTTCAGGGGCTTCTTGATAGTGGGCTTCTTGGCTTCCTTCTCTCTCTTTGGTTCTGGTTGAGGTTTCCTATGGTGGGACCAAAAGAGGAGATGTCAGCATCAAAGCCACCCTCCAGCCCGGTGGCACCAAGCTCAGCAGAAACCTTGATGCCAAACCCACCCCATGGCAGGAGCTGAGATCTGCACCTGATGCAGGCAGAACTTGATGCTCATCCATCCTCCCCCCGGGATTTATCCCACAAAAAGGGACAAATGAAATGGGCATCGAGGCATTAACGCTGCCAGCATTTCCAACTCACATGTTCCGGTCATAGTGCTCCATCTCTTGCTTGCCGGAGTGGGGCACGATGGCGGGGTGCGGGATGCCGGTGGTGTGCATGCCAGAGCCCAGCATCAGCGGGTGGGTGAACCTGCAACAGAGAGCGGATGAGCCGCGCCGGGAGGGCTGCGCCAGGGATGCCCGGGATGCAGCCGGAGTGGCGTGTGGCACGAGGTGGCACTCGGACGTGGCAGAAGCAAGACGGTAAGCGGAGGACACGGAAAGCAAACCCTCGGGTGCTGGCGGGGGACATGGGGCAGGCAGTGCCCACTGCCCCGGGGTTGTCCCCGCCACGCCGGCAGCGGGAAAAGCATCTGGGTGCCGCTGCGAGGAGCCCAGCCTGCAGCAGGAACAGCCTGTTGACACCATGGGCGCTTTCAACCAGAGGTTTGCAGCTGCTCAGAGCTCTGCTGTTGCCATTTCTTATTAGCACGGCAGCAAGGACCAACAAACTCAACGCAGGGTTTGGATGGGAGAGGTTAGGACCACCCCGCGCCTTTCTTTGAAGAGAAATCGCATAAGTCTGAACATGACCCAAGCTGCGACTCTAGGAGGTGCACCTTGCCTAGGCAATGCTCTCCACCAACACAGGGCTGAGATCACAAGAGGTCTCGCTAGCTTTCAAGCTTCATTAGCTCGCTCTTGAGAGTTTTGGAGGGTAAAGCCAGCGCCGTCAGCTTTGCCAAGCTTGCCACTTAATGACTGCAGCTTGAGATGGCAGGATTGCCCATGGGAGATGAACCGTTCATTAGATATGCTGGCATGAAAAGAAAAGCTGTTTAATTTAATCCACCAGCACAGGCTGATCCTTATCTGCCCAGGTGTACTTTCTCGGCTGCAGCAGCGCTGCAAAATCCACCCCAAAATCCTGCTCCTGTGCTGGGATCGCAGAGGCTGCCGGGTTTCCGCAGGGAACCGTTAGCTCCTCTTTGGCCTTGGCCTTCGAGGCTGGGCAAAGGGATGCTGCAGAGAGCACGGAGGGCTGGCAGTGCTCCCTCGCCCCTGCTGCAGGGGTTTGCACCGATACAGGGTTTGCACCAATCCGGGGTTGCACAGATTGAGGTTTCTGCACGGGTACGGGGTGGTATGGCTATGGGTTTGCACAAATAAGGGTTTGCATGGTTTTCTTGCAGGAATCCTCCACTAATGCCTCTTCAGGACAACATGAAGCAGAAGCAAAAGCTGGTGCAAGAGCACACGCAGCGTGCACAGACATCCTGCGGCACTGCCGTCCTCCTGCAGCCACGGGGGCTTTGCCCACCAGCACGCCCGGAGGGGCCAGGCTCTGCGATTTCCATCCGCAGGGGATGTATTCTGCTCATCAGGACATCACTGGGCTCTGGGTACATTTATAGAGGGCAAAATTTGGTCCTGGGTGACCAGAAACTTGCAGAATGAATGGTCTGGGGCTGTGTTAAATGCTCTCAGAGGGCTGAGCTGTGCTGACGGGACCCCGCTGCCTGTCCTGCTGTTAAGGTTGAGATCGAGCGAAACAGATCGGTGTCTGCAGAGAAAAACTCTGCGGTGGTGGTGGCAGGGATATATTCAGGGTTAGGGTTAGTGACCAGGAGCAAAACCCTGCGCAACAGATTTCACCCCGTTTTCCCAATGCTGAGCTGCAGGCGGGGGTTTCTGGCTTTTTGACTCCAGCTGCATCAAACCCCATCGCTGGGCATCCTCCCGGGATGCTCGCTATTCCCTTTGGACCAGACACTGCCTAAAAGCGCCTTCTCTCCCCACGGCTGGCCGGGAAAGGTGCGTGGCCGTGGTCTGCTGCAAGCTCCTGGCGCACAAACTGCAAGCTGCGGGAGCAGCCGAGCCGCTGCCCTGCCTCACACGGCTCGTACTCACCTGGAGAAAGAAGCCCCAGCAGAGAGTGCGGACGAATACGGCTGTCTAAATCCACATGACGGGAGCGGATAGACAGACTGGCTCTGCCTGGGATCGGGAAGAAAGAGTCTATCAAGTATCCACAGCTACGGGGAGGTTCCTACAGATACCCTGTGCTAAGGGGACTCGGAGCACGGACAGCCCCGGAGCTCTGCTGGGTGGGATGCTCGGGGTGTCCCCTGGGCTCAAGGGGACTTGGATTTGATTTTGGGGGAAGCTGAATCTCCCTGCAAAGGTTGGATGCGACTCTGACCCCACCCTCCGTACTCGGTGCTGAATAACGCTGCAGCTTTGAGTTTATCCTGTTAAAAAGCAAAACGTGGAGGTGTGCTGAAAAATTAGGAGAAGATGCTGTTGCACAGAAGAAGTTGCTTAAAAGAGAATGGTTTGACCAAAAAAAACCCTAAAACCTGCTCAGAGTCTCTGTGCGATGCACAGGAGGTGGCACGGTCCCGGGCTGCACTGGGAGGGTGCCCAAGCACAGGAACCTCCCGGTGTCCAGAGAGAAAGGATCATATTCTGCCCTCGTACGTGCTTCAGAAATGCTTCGCTTTTCCCGCTGCATCCCTAAACGGATGCCCGTAATTTTTAAACAAGCCAAAAATTCTGTCCTACATTTCTTTTGAAAGTTGTTTCATCCTGGGGACTGGGCATGTACCAAACCTGGAGCAGGAAATTACTTTTGAGACAGTAAAATAACTNTTCCCAGCAAGGGAACCCCCCCCCCAGCCCCTTTTCACACGGAGGTAGCTCAGGAATGCCCTGCCTTGTCCTGCGAACCTCCCAAAAGATGCTCCCAGCCCAAAACTGTGCATGGAAACCGAGATGCCTGAGGAGGATGCGACAGGATGCTTAAACCCGTGCAGATGCTTCTGTTCCTCCAGCCAGGCTGCACAGAGCTGTGCCCAAGACCTGCACCAGCTCATTTCACCTCTAATAAGCCAAAAAAAAAAAAAAAGAAAGAAAAAAAGCCCACAGAAGGACCAGGCCCCTGGATGCCAGGGATTTCTCAGTTCAGTTTCTGCCCTGCAGAGGAATAAGGACAGCAGTCAGGCCACGCTGGGGAGGAAGGAGGGTTCTGCTTCTGCCGCTCAGGGAGCTGCTGGGTCTCGTCTGGACCGAAATCTGCAGGATCTGTCTGCAGCGGGGCTCTGTTTACACCCTGCCAGGCAGCAGCCCTCTCCCACCCCTTAGATGTCGGCGGGTAAAACCAGCCCAACAAACAGCCGAGTGCTACCGAAACAGCCTTTGAAGTCGAAGGCGGCTGCCCCAGGGCTGAGAAAACACTCGGAGCTCATCCAGGAGCGACAGGCATGCAGAGGATGGGATATCGGGGCAGAAACGGAGCCGGGCACTCGCGGCTTCATCCGGAGCGATTCTGACGTGCAAATTAATGCAACCGCAGAATCCATCCCTGATGGCTGGGAATGCATGATCACAGCCCTGTCACCCGCTGATGGGATGGCGACTGGAAAAAAGGCACAGGACAGCTGTGGAGGGGCTGCTGCCGCTCGCCCAGTTCACAGGCTCCGGCTGATGGTTGCTGCCAGGCTCCTGTGAGCAAAACTCACTCGACTGGACTCTCGGAGGCTTTTATCCGACTGTCATCCCAGCTAATTACACAGAGAGGGATTGCAGCTCCTCCTCCCCAAGCACTCGGCGAGAACAAAGCCTGTTTCTGCCCAGCTCAGGGAGGAAAAACTGCTTCCTGCAGATGGCTTGGCAGTGCCAGGGTGAGCAACCCCAGCATGAGCATCCCCAGCACGAGCATCCCTGGCACGAGCATCCCCAGCACGGGCATCCCCAGCACACAGCCGTTGCTGCTGCCTCCTGCATGGGGTCAACGCTGCCACTTCTGCACCCCCCCGCCCCGATGTGCTGAGCCCTGGCTGAGGACCTGACACGTCAGGAGTGGTTTTGGGGCTCTTTCTGTAAATTTTGGGCAGGCAAAAGGATGAGCAAAGGTTCCATTACAGACACACGTGCTTGGAGGTGCTGCTCTCCGCTCTGCCGGGCCGGTTTGCCGTTTGGAGCTTCACCCTATCTGCTGGATTAGTCACTAATGAGCGCGTCTGACGAGGTTGCCCGAGGATGCCAAACCCCGCAGATGCCAGAGCAGCTCTCAGCAATGCAAACTCCCTCCACTACCAACCACCGACAAAACCTCGGTGCAAACCAGACCGCTTCCCCTCCGCGCACCCCGGGCTGATGCCCCGCACAGCATCCCACCCCGGTAGTGGACCTCGCATTGGCACACGGGCTCCTTTCTCCCCCCGACTCCTCCTTTCATCTTACAGCACAGTCACCCCAGTACTTGTTTTTCCTGAGGATGAATCACATCATACGAGGAGTTAAATCATCGCCCAAGAGTAGCAGATTTAGCACGGAAAGCAAAATGTAATCTCTTTGAAGCCCAACTCTGTATCAAAGGCCTGAGCTTCTGTTTCCTTGTGGTTAAATATCTGGAACACGAAATTCATCAGCGAAACACAACCGAAAGCTAACATTCTGCTTGGTACTTGAATATCCTTCACCTCTCCCATTTTGCAATACATCCTTGTACCCGGAGGTCTCTGCTGGGCTCTGCCGGGGTTTGATCAGCCGGCACCGGGGGGATCTGCCCGCCAGCCCCCCGCAATCTCCCTCCCCACACTCCCCCCATCCTGGCCGCTCTGACCCACCACCGGCCGCCACCAGCCTCCCCGCCAGCCTCTGCCAGGTCCCTGCGTCACCGACCGGGATTAAAAATTAACCTGAGCAGTGACGATGCCCACACGGCACCGCCCGCCTGACCTGCTCCTCGCTGTGCTTACCGTCACCGGTGACCAAAGCCGGTGACAATGACCGCAGAGGACATCCTGGTGTATTTTTAACTCATGGCCCTGGGGCAGGGTTCCCAACCAGCTCTGCTTTGCAGGATGTTCCTGGGGCTGGCCCATGCAGGAGGGACTTTTGGGGAGTGCTGCAGCTCCCTGTCCCTCCTTTCCTGTCCCCCCCGGGGCAGCGGGTGCCACCGAGTTGGCTGTGCCACAGCCAGGCTGTGGGTATCGGGGTTGTTCGCCGGGACAGGTCTCTGTCACTGTGTATTTTTTCCCTGCGTGTCAGACCCCGAGAGGCACCATGTCCTGGCAGATGGAGCATCCCGATGGATTGCGCCACTCTGCAGTGTGCTCAGGGAAAGCACTGTTTGTGCTGGAAACTCCAACGAGGGAGAAAACAACCTCCTGTTCAAAAAGCGAGGCTTTTGCTGTGATGAGGGAGGTGGGGAGGAAGCTCTCCCCAGTTTCCCAACCCGCACAGGCAGCTGGGTGTAAGGCAGGAGGTGGTTTGGGATGGGGCAGGTTGTAACCTCGCTCCAGGGATGCTCCGGCCAGGACAAAGCCTTCAGCCTCGCCATGGGTCTGCTCCCCATCCCTAAACCAGAGTAAAACCTTCTCCCCATCGCCCAGCAACAGGAGGGATGAAGCCGGGGTGAAAGCACCGTGGAGGTCACGGAGAACGGCTGCATGTGGTTTGTTCAATAAACTGTCCCCGGCACGGAGCAGCCGGGACCGAGCCCTCTGCACTCACCATCCCATCGACGGCGTGATCTGTCCGACTCCGCTGGGTGGTAGGGGGTAGAATCCAGGGATGTCTGAGGTCTGGGAAGGACGGTGCACTCCTGGGAGAAAGGAGAAGGGAGAAGGAGGTGAGTTGGACCCAGCACGGTGCTCCCCGGCTGACCCGGACTGCTCCCAACCCCCTGGCTGCTCTGTCTATGGGCTCTTGTGCAGGGAATAGCTGTGAAATGGCTGTCTGCAAGCAGCAGGATATTTCAATTGTCCTTTTTATTGCTGTGGTTCTCTGTGGGGATGTGGTGGGTCACCCGTGTTGCTGCAGGAACACACTCATGTCACAGGGTGGGGATGGTGGCTTGCTCTGGCATGAGCATCATCCCCGCTCCGTGCCACCTGGGGCCCAGCAGCAACTTGCTTTGGGAAGGGTTGGATGGACTCCAGACATCCCTCTGCCCTTCCCCAAGGGCCCGTTAAGCTGCACAGGCAATGGTCAAAGCTGTTCCTATGTCCCCTTCTCATAGGTCATCCCTGGGACCCCCCAGGAGTGACCAGCGGCGATGCTCCAGCAGGGATGCTCCAGCAGGCATCACCCCGGTCTCTATTTTTAAACCATTTGAGTCCTGTTCAAAGTAATGGTTTCACGGGCTCTGTGGGTGCCAAGGAACGGTGGAGGTGGGTATGCTGCCAGCTGGGAATTCACCCTTCACATGGGGAATCCCTGCATGAGCTTCAAAGCCGCTGGCACGGGCGGCATGGCCGGAGGAGACAGCCGCAGCATCGCTCTGTGTCTCTCTGGAGCTGAAAACATCCCACAGAGCCCGGGGCTGCGGGTGGGACACAGACAACCACGGTGCTGCTGGCAAAACCAGCCCCCGGCTACCCCCCGGACTGGAAAAGCGGAGGGGAGCTGGGGCTGAGCCCTGCCGCAGCACTGCCGGGTCTCCGGGAGCAGCCGGACACTCGGTGCATCGCCTCCGCACCCGGCTCAGCCTGCGGGACGTGGCTCTTCGTTAACTGCTAATGAGCCTCAGACAAAAAATTATGTACAGAGGTTGTCCAGCAGCTGTCCTGAGCAATAAATACATTTACTAAATTGGTGATTAGTCACAAGCACACTCAGAAGCCTGGGTTATTCTCCTAGGTGTATTCATGATAAATTATTAATCAGGAATGATGCCAACAGATTCCAAGCATCTCATTAGGAGTGAGCTAAAATAAATATTTAACTGAAATTAAAGGAATATCTAACTTAGCATGTGCTCAAGTGGGTCGCAGCAGCCCACCGAAGGTCAAACAAAAGCAGCATCCACACTAGGCAGCTGCCAGGATTTCCTGAGATTCAGACCTCCAACAAGACGAGTTGCGTAAGCCCGAGCACAAGTTATTCTTGCTGGCCCAGTGGTTGAGGCCCCAGCCACTGACTCAGAAGATCCTGCTTGTATTTCCTTGTCTGCGTGTCCTTGGGCTACTGGGAAATACTTTAAAGGGATGCTGTGAGAATGAGCACAACGGTGACTCTCAGACACTTCTGCTGGGAGATAATGGGAGATGCTTCAGCGATGAAAACAGAGATGGGACACATCCAGAACGAACGGGGAAGCAAACCCTGGCCCCAGCAGCGCAGGGATGGGGGATGCAAAGGTGATCGCAGAGGCAGGTCCCAGCTGAGGATGATGGGCTGAACCTCTCCATAAACAGGACCTGGGGGGGCTCTGGGATGGACAGACTCTCCCTGCCTCCGGGGTGCAGGCACAGGCTAACTGGGAAAGGGGAGCCTGGGGAGTGCCTGGACAGCCTCACAAAATTCCTGACCCGCTGCGGAGACAAACACTTAGGGACCACTCCAGTACCAACGGTGGCTTCCATGGAGGGATATAACCAGCTCATCCCTTGAGTGAGCTGTTCTTGGATTGCTTATGGCTTTCCAGGCTCACGGCGAGGGGATTTTGTGCTCTGCCAGACATCTGCAACGTCAGCGTGAAGGAAGCTGGGTCGGGTCACCTTCCCCGGAGACTCAGAAATCTGCGCCCTTCCTCTCGTGGTTCGGAAATCTGCCTCTAGCTGAGCTTTCAATAGTTTTATTTTATTAACTCTTCATATTTTTCTGCAGAGTTTATTGTGCTCCGGTGGCTGACAAGCAGTGTGCAGGCTGGAAGAAGACCAAGACGTGCCTGGGTACCTCCTACACCGACCTAAATCCTCCCCATCAGCATCCCCGGGATGTGGCCTCTGTTCAGACCAGAGATAACTCAGCACACCCTCCAGCCAAGAGCATCCTCAACACCCCGTTGTTGTCTGAGATGTAAACTCATCAAAGCTGATGTCTCCAGGACAGCTGGATCACTCTTGGGTGGAGACCTTTGCCCAGATCACAACGGTTGGATTTTTGTGCTGATTTCTGGGCTGTGATGAACCCCAAATCCCTTCCCAAATGTACTTTGACACAAAAATGTCAATCTGTTCACTTTCACATGAAGTCAAGACCAGTTTGTTTTTTTCCTGGGTAACCTGAACAGATGCTGAAAGATTTCGTTGCGATAACAGTTGAGAAAAGTTTGATTTCACACTCAGCTTGCCTGTAACCCACAAAAAAATGATGTGCTGGGGTGAATTCCTGTGCACGTACCTATATTTTACAGTTCAGGGTTTAACCTCTACCTACTGTACTTTCCTCCGCAGCCTCACGAGCTAACTGACGTGTCCTGGCCTCACAGAGGAACCCAAAGAGCCAAACCGTGTGACAACCACACACCGCGTGGCCATGGGGACACACACACAACCGTCCAGCTAGCCGTCAGACACCAATCCTGTTTAGTCAAAATATTTCCTGTTTCAAGCATTTATTTTCTCAAAATGACAAGCTGACAACAGTCTGGGTATGAGTCAAAGGAACGATTACTTTCCATTTTCTGGTTGACTCTTGCGCATCGTCTCGCAGGCTCTGCTCTGCTCTCGAGCTGCAGGACGGCTTGCACAGAGAACTGAGCACGCTTCATCAGCATTTGATCACACTTTTGATATCAAACTCCTCAGGAACAGAATTACGAAGCATTGCCAATACGCTAAATAAACTCCTGCTGCTAAGCAATGCCCTAGTTGGCCAACGCTCTTGACTTTTCCCATTGATTTGGGACAAGGATGGTGACAATGTTGACCTTGGCGGTCTCCGGCACTGTCCCCCTCCCACCCCGCCGGTCCCCAGCGATGCCATTACCTTGTTTCTGGTTGATGTCAGCGGGCAAGTGGGGCGAGTGGGAGCCGTGGCTGAAATGGTCGTTGCTGTAAGGGATGAGCGGGGTGAGCGGGTGGACTCCATGGGACGGCTGCACGACGGGAACTTTGTTGGACTGCAAGAGACAAGGGAAGAGAGGGTTTAGAAGCCGTCGAGCTCCGCGAGCAAGGAGGGCCGGTGCCCTTTGCGGTTCTGTGGTTACAAGTGAGGCTGGGAATTACTGAACGTCCCCGGTGTCTCTCAAGGGTAAGGCAGATAAAGCCCTTTGCCTACTGAAATAAACACTACAGCATCCTGCAAGAAAAATCCCAAACCCAAGTGGTGACCACAGCTGAAGCCAATCGCATGGGTAGGGGGAAAACAGCTCAAGTCAACGTTAATTTTTCAAAATTCAGAAGAATTTCTTTTTTTGTTAATTTCCAGTATCTCTTATTCCAGGATGAATGCTACGAGCGTGTAACCCAATGCATTGCTCTTGTTTTCTGCCTCGTGCTACCACAGGGTCTAAATCTAGACTTTCATATTCACTCCGAAAGCCACACTCGGGCGTTCCTCACCGGGGTCTCAGCAGGATGAACCATGCTGAGGACAATGCCTTTGACAATGTGACGTGGTCACCAGCAAGCCTTTGTCTGGAATCCCCCTTGGTCCGAACTCCAGCGGTGGGAGAAGGACCAGAGGGAGATGAAGATGCAACAAACCCAGGGAAATTTTAAAAAAAGAAAAATCCCATCTCCTCTTGCAGCTACTCCTGGTTACACACAGTGAGGCCACCGGAGCCCAACGTCTCTGTAAAAGGTGCTTTTCTGTGAATGCAACCAGGAGGACTTGTGCGTGTTGGAGCAGAGAGAGGGGAAGCTGTTCAAAAGAGCTGTAAGGAAAACACACACGCACACAGCCTCCTCGCCTCCAGCGACTCCACTGCTCCCGACATGCCTGGTTTCGCCCGTGGTTGCCTTGAAACCCAAACTGGCTTCGCCTTGGTGGTGGAATGTTAGGATTTGTCCCGGATAAATCCAGAAAGGCTGAGAGCACTCCAAAACGGGGAGAAAATGAGAACGGAGCAGGTAAGAGAGCTCTCCAGGTATTGCTGGCCAGACCTCGCGTGTGCCACCAGGACATCCACAGATGAGCTGCTGCGTGACTTTTGACAAGTCATTTACGGTCTCTGGGCTTGATTCACTGGTGATGATTTTGCTCAGGCAGAGCAAGAGCGTAACACCAGTTGGCTTTGGTGGAGGTGGCACAGCCAGAGCCCATGGCTCTGGGGACATGTCCTGGACCCTGCTGCTCCCAGACACTCGCCCAGCAGCCCGAGAGCTCTGGGCAAGTCCTTCACTTTGCATCCCTGCACCGAGGAGGAAACCCGTGAAGCGGAAAGGAAAACAGCCCGATGGAGACGCCGCTTTACATCTGCCTTTCCCACAAAGGTTTGCTCATGCAAATAAAAACCGAGAGGCATGCAAGTCTGTGTTTTAAGAATGAATGAAAACCCTAATTCCTGGTGCTTCCCGGGTGTAGATTTACTGCGTACAGCGGGATACTGGGAATGTAACCCCCCTCCCCAGCACACACTGGTGCGGTGCAGGCGTTCCTGTCCCACAGCAGGGCCATGGGCGATGTGGTTTTCCCATCGAGAGCGGCGCTGGGCTGGCTCCCGCTTGGTTAAACACATGTTTGGAGCTCTGAGCTTTTACTATTCTTGCCCATGAAACGAGAAGAAGAATAGCTTTTCAGTGATATTTCTAAAATTAGCTCTGGTTGAGCTGATTTAAGAGCCAGAAAGCCTAAATTAGGGATCTGCAGTTCTACGTGTACATTTTAACATCACACTGGAGCAGAATGATGCTGAGCTGTTTGGAAAACCTCAACTTCAGCATTTCTGCTGTTCCAAGCGGGGCAGATCCTTCCTTCCCATTCGCACCGTGCCTGATGGACTGCTGCGCACCACCCACCAGCCAGCCCTGCTGCCTGATGACTATTAACAGCTTTTGGAGCTGTGACAGAAGACCCAGCCCACTACAAAGGCAGTTGAACGGTCCTGATGCTGATCCATGAGATAACTCAGCAGTGAAAAGCCCAGAGCACGTGTGGTTCCAGCAAAGTCACGGGCTGTCCTCCTTCCCCACCACAGCAGAACACGGCAACTTGGTGGTACAATGGGTTGCAGCTCAGTTACTCAGATTTTCCATCAATTCAGATGGGAAACAAGACGTTGCACCAGTAAGAAGAGCTGGCCTTCCCCACGTCCCTTCCACGTGCGCACTCGCCTTGCTGGAAAACTTTTCTCCTGCTCTTTGAAGTCATGGGGAAGGATGCTCAGGAGGGAGGCAAGGCAAAAATTCCTGCAAGAGGCTCTTCATCCCCCTCCTGCTTCCCCCATTAGGAAGTTCATCACAGGAACCCATCTCCCACATGGAACCGACCAAGGGAAGAAGAAAACATTGCAGAAAGATCTGGAGAAACAGAGAAGACGCCTTCAGTGTTGATCCCCAGTTTAAACACTGCAGCTGCTAATGGTCACAGTCCATGGCCATGTCCGCAGCTCCTGTTCTTCACCAGATGCTGCTGCATGTGTCATCGCTGGGAAATCATTCCTCGTTTAGAGAGATCTATAAAGCATCTACAGAAATGGTATCTGGGCCTCCAAGTCACCCCAAGTCACCTCCCAGCCTTCGGGCACCGCAGGAGGACACGGAAGGGCTCTGAGGACACCTTCGTCCCACCTCTCCCAGCACAGCCGGTTGAGGGCAGGTTGGGGAATGAGGCGTGCAGCCACCACCTCACTGCAGGAATGAAGAGAAACATCTACAGCAACACCTGAGTGGTATTTCCAGAGGGGACCGAGCAGCAGAATGGGGTCTGGAAGTCTGGAGGACTTTTTTCCTTCTCAAATTTGCTAAATTGCAACTCATCCCTAAGCGCCCACCTCCTTGGGGAGCAGTGCCCGCTTGGGTCCGAATAAAACATCTAAACAAACGAGATCAACATCACTGTGCTCCCCTTTTGCACTCATTTTCCCGGGGTTCTCCATCCCCTCACGCACAGTGCTCACCATTGCCTCCGCATCCACCAAGTCCCACACGTCCCATCCACCTCGTGCCAGCAACGGGTGCTGGGGCACACACCAGCCCCACAGCACGTCACCCTGCTGGCATTCACCACCCCCCTGCCTGGCTGAAAATAATTTAAAAAAAAAAAAAAAAAAGAAAAAAGGCTGGGAGGGAAGAAGCTCCCACGTTGAAGCCAAGAAGTGACTTTAATCACTGGAGGTAATTGGATGAGCACAGAGAACACACAGTCACATTAATTATTAAGAAAGACTAATTGTTGGCAAGGCGAAATTAGGAGAGCTCACCGCTCACGCACGGGTGCCTGATTGCGATAGCAGCTCCAGGCTAGCTAGAAACCTCTCCTTTCGCTGAGCACACACAAACCCAGCAGGTCTTTCACACGAGGATCACCCTCACGATCAGAACCGCAGCGTTACCCGGCTCCCAGGGGTGATCAGGTTCAGCACCCCTCGCCCTCGCTCCCATCCCACCTTACGTGCGCCCAGCAGCACGCTCTGGCCATGGGGTTAGCCAAGTGCTGGCTGATCAGAACTATAAAGGAGTTTTTTTTTCAAGCAAAATGTTTTTTTTTCATTAGAAAATGAGGAGAGATTGTAATCAAACATTTTCAGGAAAGCATCTCATGTCAGCAAGTATTTTGACTCGAGTTTTTTTTAAGGCTGATCTATTTAGTTGTGACGTTAAAAAATGAGCAGTTTTACTTTACTGGCTTGACAGAGGTTTTTGCTCTTAAAGTTTAAAGCTAATCATAGCAAAATGTAGCACAGAAGGCCAGAAGTCAAAATTTGAGTGATATTATGATACCAAAAAATTCCCATGGCCAGCAAAAAATTGTCAAGATTTTTTTCTGCTTGGATCAGTTTAGGAGAAGAAACAAATAAAAAAAGAAGGGAATGTTTTGTAACCTGTGAAAATGATCCCTTGCTGTGATGGAAAACATCTTCAGAAGCAGCCTTGGCCATCCCAAGCTGCTGGGGTGGCTGCTGGGGATCCCAGCATCCCACCGGTGCTGGGCTGCATCCATATGGATGCAAATTTTAAAAATTAATTTCCTGGTGGAAGATGATTCATAGCAAAAATAAATATGTTTGAAATAACAGAACAGATTTCAGAATTTGCTCTCCCTTTATAAAAGCCAGCCCCAAGCCCCCCTGTGATGTACAATTCTGGATGTGCCGTTATCACCTTCCTGCAAATCCCGGGTACCATGCACAGCATCACTCGGATCCCTGCTCCCAGTGGGGAAAACTCCACTCAGGTTTCTTCCCCAGGGTTTCTGGACATCTTCACCTGCTCTGCCATCTCTATATGGTTTTTTTTACAAGATTTTTTGACAGCTACTCTGGAATGAGAGACTGTGCGTTTGCAGATGAGCCAGCTGGGGTTTCACTGCGGGAAAGCAGCTCCGGCATTGGGGCTCCAGCCGAGAGCGACTTCTGCAGAGTCAGCAGCAGGGAGGCGGGGGGCTCCCAGGTAATGGGGACCCCGAATGCACAGGGGACCCCCAGGCACAGGGGAATTTACACACATGAGGGACACGAAATGCATGGGACGCTGTGAGCACTGGGGGTTCCAGAAACCCAGGGGACCCCATGGACATAGGGGATGCTCTGCACGTTTTCAAGCAAAATGCATAGGGGATCCCTGCACATAGGGGACCCCACACACGTTGGGGACCCCACGCACAGTGGGGATCCCATGCACACAGGGGACCCTGCCAGCCAGGGAATAAGGACAAACTGTCAGGACTGTGCACATCACCAGCAGGACTGAGACCCAGCACCTTTGGGGACACTACGCCCTGGGGTGCTGCACTCCCCATGAAGGATAATGGGGTGCTGCCTGCCTTGAACAACCTCAGCTCCCAGCCACTGAACACATTCCACTGCTGCAAAAGCACCAGCCAACACCCTGACAGCCCAAATCCCTGTGATCAGCCTAAAAGTGACCAAAACAGGAACCAGCCTCCTGGCAGCCCCCCCATGGACACGGACAAGTCCACAAGGAGAGCAAAGCCCCACGTCCCCCCCGTGATGCCCAGAGCAGGGTGTCCCCACCACCAGGCTGTGCTGGCATCCTCCCGGGCGACGGGAGGCTGGAAGCACCCCGGGGGGCGCAGGATTGGTCCCCCGTGGTATGAAGCACCCCAGCGCACGAGCCAGCGGCCGGGGCGAGCGCTGTGGTTTCCAGCCTTGCCGGGGAGCCGAGCCGCGGTGAGGTGAGATTAGTCACCTCACTTTCAAATTGTCCCGCATCGCCGGCCCCAAAAATAGCGAAATGAAAAAGCCATGGGCCAGCCCGGGGGTGGCCAGCATGGGGCAGGGGGCCTGGCCAAGGGACGGGAGCTGGGGTTGGCGATTGTGCCACGCTGGTGGCCGTCACTGCCAAGGCAGAGGAGGGTTTGGGCAGCCCTGGCTGTGCCGCGCGTCCCAGGAGCAGCTCCCAGGGCTGGTTCTGGCTCAGGGCAGGCAGAGGGATGGGGTGAGCTCCCAGCTCATCTCCGTGCGCTTCTGCCCTGCTCCGGTGCTGCCGGGGTGAAAATTGCAAACTGCTGCCTGGCCCCTAAATGTGTTTGCTCTGATGTCACTTCTCAGAGAGGGCGAGATGAGTCGATGCGACGAAAAACAAAACCGACCCGAGTTTTGCTGTTGCTGATTCAATGAGGAATTAATTCCTTTTCACTGCAAAATTAGTCATCGAGCCACAGAAAAGAAAGTTATAAGGTCAGGCTGCACCGAGCATGCACCGCTGCTGTGGGAGGTACCGCTACCGGGGGCACTGTGCCTGCTGCTCCTTATCCAACACCCCTTCCCAATCAGGGAATTATCAGGGACATATTACAAGGGACATTATCGGGTGCATCCCTCAGCATTGGAGCTGCTCCCAGGAGGACTCGCAGAGCAGCGCTGTCACTTGGGGACCCACAGCCTGTGACTCAAACCCAGCCCTGCAGAGTTTCAGGGCACCTCCGGGGTCTGATAAAATCTCCCAGCTCGGGGCCCCAGACCGTGTCAGACACCTTCACCCCTCGCCTCCCCATGGTGTTGCACCCGGAGATGCTGCGATAAAACATCACCCCAAATCCCCACTGCAGACTGTTTTTGGCGCTGACTGTGAGCACCGGGGCCGGAGCCCTCAGCAGCCCGCAGGCGAAGGCAGCGTCGACTCATTTCTCATTTCAGCATGTTGGTTTTTTTCTTTTTCTTTTTTTCGCTTTTCTCACTTTTGCTACAGTCGCATCGCCGCTGCCGCAGCAGAAAGGAAACAGGGAAAGTTAAAGCTACCCACGCTCGGGTACTGCCCTCGCCCAGCCTGTACCCCTCCAGCAAACCCCAATTTTTGCAGCAGCATCACCCCAGCCCCTGCCCAGGGCTGCAGCATGGGGGCTGGATCTGGCCCCTTCCCTCAGCATCACCCAGGGTTCCTCCAGGGACCAGAAGACCACATTTCCCACCAGCAGAAAATCACCCCTGCCCCATGCACCCCATCTCTGGCTGGCCCGGCAGCTCTTATAAGAAGCTGTCAAACAAAGGGGAAAATAATCACAGACTGGTTTGGGCTGGAAAGGACCTTAAAGCCCATCCAGTGCCACCCCCTGCCATGGGCAGGGACACCTCCCACCAGCCCAGGTTGCCCAAAGCCTCATCCAGCCTGGCCTTGAACCCCTCCAGGGATGGGGCATCCACAGCTTCTCTGGGCACCCTGGGCCACTGCCTCACCCCCCACACAGGAAAACATTTCTTCCCAATATCTAGTCTAAATCTGCCCTCTTCCAACTTAAATCCACTGCCCCCTGTCCAGGTAACTTGCAGCTATTTGTGCAATAATTCTTTATACGACACACACGGCACATACAGGCCTCAGCTCTCCCCTTTCCCTCTGATTTCCTTCAGCTGCTTTAAAATCCAGCTCTGCTTTGAAAACCCTAATGAGGCACCTGAGCAGCCCTGCTCTTTTTTTGCCCGTCAAAGGAGATGCACTTGCCTTAGCCATGAAATTATCCCAAACTACTGGGATGTGCATCACAGTGGCACTGGAGGACCCTGCCTGGGTACCAGGGGACAAGCTCCCTGGCATCTAACACCCTCCGTGCCCCAGCACTCAGAGGGATGGCCTGGCTCCAGACACGATGGGTTCAAACACAGGTAAAGAACTTGAAAACCTTTTCAAAAGTTCTCAGTGACCTTCTGTGCTGCTGCTTTCTGTTTTTAAGCCATGCTGGGTTATTATTTTGAAGTTGAGCTCCGCAGGGGAAATAGCTGAGCTTTGCACCGTTTACGGGCACAGGAAGAAGCCGTTTCACTTCTCAAGTATTTATCTTCTAAGAGAAAGATGTAGGTGGCTCTTTGTGAAATTAAAAAAAAAAAAATAAAAGCATGGAAAAATAAAGGTCAAAAGTCCCTCCCAGAGGCTGCTCTCTTATGGTGATGCGCAGAGGCAGTTATGCCCCGTGTCAGAGAGGAGAAACCCCCCAAAAAATGAACTTTTGGCACCACGGTGCGATGTTTACAGTCACACTCAGCAGAAGAGCCACCTCACTCCAGAAACCTCCCCAACCCTGCAGAAAGTCCCAGCGCTCGCCTTGCTCGGGAAACGCTGCTGCAGGGATGCTAAAAGCATCTTTGCAGGGGTGCATCTGCTCAGGAGGGGACAGAAACACCCCCCTGGGTCCCACAAAGGGTGATGGTGACATTTGGCTTCATGGAAACTAATGCTGGAGCGATATAACCCAGGGCTGCACCGTACCACCAAACCCTGGCTGTTTTCTCCCAAATTCTGGGGCAATATAACGGTGGGGCTGCAAAGCCCCTCCCCAGCTCTCCAACCTGTTCTGCAATATCCTTCCCTGGTTATTGCCTCTCTCGTGTTCTGGGCTATGGAGAAAAAAAAAATATCTCTGCCCCTTTGTGCTACGTGGTTCTGAGAATTTGAATGAAAAGCTGCCGACGCTGGAGTTACCGGTAACACTCGGGGCTCCGGATGAGAAGGCACTTGCTTGACCCGAGGAGGTTGATAATATCTGACCTCCTTTATTTTGCTTCTCGAAGGCAAGCGGGCAGCCTGATACCCAGAATTAATCAGGAAAATGTCCAGGAGGGCAAAGGAGAAAAGCAAAATAAGAGCATGACCCAGAGCCCAGGCTTGCCCTTGGGTCAGCCTCCAGACACCGTTTCCAAAAGCACCAGAGCTGTCACCCTCCGTGTGCCCGGCACCGGCCGAACCTCGGGGTGCAAGGGTTTGGTGACACGCAGGGGGCTGGCACGGTATGAGCAGTGTCCCTGTCTCAGACACCGGTGGTTTGGGTGATTTTCAGCCTTTTGAGAAACAATCTGCCAACCCAGTCCCAGCTGGGTGCTGGTTCGGACCCGAGGTGGCTTTGATGCTGGGTTGTCACATCGCTCCCCATGAGGATGGATGGAAAACCCTGTGAGATTTTGGGGTGCAGCTGCCAGCAAATCAGCCCAACACTTTTCTGGAGGCAAATATTTGCTTGTGCATCCCCTGGGCATCAGGAGAGGGCTCCTGGCTGCTCGGTTGGGCTTTTTCATTCCATTTAAAACCAAACCCAAACCAGCCCAGGTACCCGAAAGGGCGCAGGGGAGTTAACACACAAAAACACTCGGATGTGACTGAAGGTGTTTCGATTCTCCAAACATCAGAGGGGGGCAAAACCTGCCCCTTCGCACCACAGCAGTTCTGGGGTGCACAGCCACTGTGGGTGACACCGTCCTTCTGGTGTCATCACCGTCACCCTGGGACCTGCACACGAGACCTGACACAGGACTGTTGTCCCTGTCTCTAGGCTTGGGATGGGATGGCTGCCAGCCCCTCCTGGCAGGCATTATACTTCCTACTATATTTTACATTTTTAATTTGTCTTTATTTTATTCTATTCTATTCTATTCTATTTTTATTATTTATTTTACTTCTATTCTGTTCTATTCTATTCTCCCATCCCATCCCACTCCTTTTCAACCTGCTAGCCTCAAAGCTCAGCTTCAGGGGGATCTCACCATGCGAGAACATCACTGGTTGAAAAAAAAAAAAGACAACAAAAGTGTCTCACCCTCCTCTGAAAGTAAATCCCCAGCTCAGTGACTGTGCTGTGAAAGAGTAATAACAGTAATAATAATAACAATAATAATAACAATGATCCTGTAAGGCTGCTGACTTGTTCAGAGAGAGCTTTCTCCTGCCGCACGCCACCGCCGAGGCCACACACTTGCAGATGACACCAGGTGAAGACCTTTCACCATGTCAGATGCCATGCACGTGCCACCCACTAACGAACTGATAACGTGATACAAGTGGGGACGATCACTTGTACTAGTTATTGCTGTCCTTGGGCATGCATTTCCCTGCTGGGGTGAAATCATTTGGTATTTATATGGATGTCAAGTGTATTTCCGACAGGGATGGCCACTGGTGAACGCACCGTGGCCGCTCCGCATCTCCTCTGGGGTCTGTCCCAGCTCTTTCCGCGTCATCGCTGTAGGATGGCACCGGGATGCCCGGCTGCGCCTTGGGATGTCGCTCCCACCTGAGGATTAATTTTCCCAATCAGCTGCAAAACCCCAGGGACGAGGGCTGGAGCAGCGGCATCCCACCCCACCCGCTCCCCAAAACCCAGCGGTGACCCCCAGGACGGAGAGGGGAGAGCTGCCGCTGCCCAGCCTGGAGCTGCCCTCACGTTATCCTAATCTGGGCTCACATTGATTTCCCAGTTTCCGTAATAACCGGCTCTCTGGAGGATGCGGAGGGAAGCTAATCCCCTCGGAGCCCAAGGGATGCTTTATTGCCACCCCGCAGCGGTAAGGCGATAGCAGCTTTCCTTGTTGCTCACTTTCAAGGGTGACATGTTTACAAAGAACGCTACAGCTGCTAATCCTGGATGATACCTGCTGTCTGCCTGGGAGAAATCCTAATTTTCTTGATAGGAAGAATTAATTCCTTTAATGCTTAATACCCCTTTTTTTCCTCTGAAAGCAAGCAAGCGTTATTGTGCGGAGCGGAATAAACATTTTAATTAAAATGTGGAGTTTATCTTCCAGTCGAATTCGTACGAGCCCCCGACGATACGTCCAACTCCGCTTTGCCAGTTTGAATCTCTCTCTGATCTCTTAATGCGAGCGGCTGAATTAAAACCTGGGCTGGGCGGATTTGCATATAATTAGAGAGCAAGGGAAGTTAACAGAGGAATTGAATGGTTTTCTCCTCTGCCCATCTGATGTTTTTACCAGATTAAAAAGAGGTTTTTTTTTTTTTAATGACTGTCAAAATGTATTAAATATTATTTAACCTTTTTTTTGTTGGGGGGGAGGGAAGCAGCCAGACTAAAGAAACAAACTTATACATATGATAATGAATGCCTCCTATCGTGGGAAGCAAATATCACTGTAATTAGGATTAGAAAGGAATCCTAATTAATCTTGTCCTGCCACTTGACTTCGAGAAGTTCTTTAAACGTTACCTCCAACGAGATGTAAAACAAGGCGCAGTTTCAGGGCTCGCCAGCTAATCCCCGTGCACAGCGGTGAGGAGCACAGCTCTGCTGCCTAAAATTTCCAAATTCCCCACGAGGAACCAGTACCGAGCCAGCAAGCCAAGAGAGACGGGATGCACCGAGTACCACCGCAATGCCCGACCCCATACGGGGATCTGTTCAGATCCTTTACCATGGCTCAGAACCCCAACAGCCTGTTTAGCAATACTGCTTGGGCTCGTTTTCAGGATGGGACTCAAGGTTAGGGATGGGAATAAAGGAGGAAACTCCACCCCATGTCTCGACTTCATCTCCTCTACAATCGTGATGATACAGATTACCTCCCGTGCTGGTATGAAGTCATACATATTTTAACTCTGCTCTTGGCAGGTGTCATCAAATCCTGTTTTTCAGGTATTGAGATTCACAGATTTAATTGCATAAGATTTTACTACGGGAGTGGATGGTCATGAGATTATTTTCATCTTTGGGTCTCCGGATGGAAAACAGCTTGTAGAGAGCTTCCAAACTTCCAAACTGGGTCTTGTTTTCTAAATACAGCGAAATACAGTGCAGGGAGGTGCCAGAACGGGGGATTATAACTTGGAATAATAATGAAACACAACAAACATTATGCTTTATGCTAGGTAATAAATAATAAATGAATCCTGCTACACCTAGGTTGGCTTCTCAGCATTATTTTTTCCAAGAAATCCTGTAAGTTTTTGGCTATGGCTTTATGAGAGCGATTGTGAACAACAGCCCGGGAGTAACACGGTTGGTACAGACCTAAAAAAGTTTCACTTCGAAACCAGAGACCACACAAAGTGTGCCCAGTCTTGGATTTCATTTTAACCCAGGATGATCAAAAGTTCACCAGGCAGGACTGATCAAAGGCTTCACATCGAAAAAATGAGAAAGTCACAATTTCACATGGTTTTGATGAGAAAAATAATTGATGAAACTTTGCTCTTTCAACTTGGTTTTGCTTTGAGTTTGGGGTTCGTCTGAACACACGAAGCAAAGGGCAGAAACCCGCATGGACTGAAATCTTTGCACAGTTTCAATGATCTGCTGCTTCCTGTGGGCACTCGCCACCTGCTCCAGGACCGCATGGGGTCAGGAATTTTAAGCAACACTATTTTTGTCAGAAAAAACAAGTCACGGAAACCACAACTCTCCATAGGGTGCATCTTCGCCAAAGTTTTGGTGGGAGAAGTTTAGGTCCAGGACAGAGTTTTGAGCCACCTCCTGGTTGACACACTTGCCTTTCTGAGAGGCAGAAGACCCAGATACAAGCCAGGCTCATCCTGAATCTTTATTTTTATTTTCATTGCAATAGCAACCTTCTCCTGGACCATGCTGCTTCATGTGAACCACACTGGCCAACAGCCAAGAGGATCCTGATGGTCCAACCCCGAGCGTGTGTGTCCGTTCCCATCACCACAAATTTGAGACGTTGCAATTTCATGTAAGCAGCAAAGGGGAAAAATGTTAAAATACCAACTGAGGTCAGACTTGCTTTCCAAACCAGCTCGCCCTAGGAGCTCGCCCTGCCCTACAGTCAGCCGCAACTCCATGGAAAAGGTTTTCCAGAAATGTGAAACGGAGCAAACATTCGGGTGTGCGCACAGCCGGGCAGGGGCTGGGGCTGCGGAACCGCAGGCAGCTGCATCCCAGCATCTCCATCCATCACCCATCTCCGCAAGGTCTGCCCCTGCCCACACCCCGAGACCCCAGCAATGCCACTGCGCGGGGCGCTGGTGCCACCCAACGTGTCCCCAAGGCAGGTGACTGCTTTCTGTTGGGCAGCTTGTGCTGGGGAGCGGAGAGGGGTTTCTGAGCGTGGGGGCTTCAGCCCTCCTTAACACAAGAAAAAACCTCGGGGTTTCCACGGAGGTGTTTGCTGAACTGGCTGAGTTGGGTCCCATTCTGTGCCCGCTGTCGCCATGAAATACAAACTGATTCACTACAGCTGCTGACCGTTTAGAGGAAAAGAAGAAGAATTCAAGAAGGAAGAACAGATCCAGGGTATCATCAGTATATCAAGCTTTCTGGCACAGATTTTTTTCGTAACCTGATCATTAACTAATTCAACCCACCACCAGGGATCAGCTGTTTAACTGTAGGTCATTTTGCAACACAGACTTTTTTTTTTTAAACTTTAACTTTGCAGTGCCCTGTGCTCTACTACAACCTCTGGCAGCAGTAGTTGCTGAAGGATGAAAACTGAGGTTACACAGAACATCAATTATACTAAAAAAAAATATCCACCACACCTACACACAACCTCCCCATGCCCACAGTGCAATTTTTCAGCTTAGGTATTATTTAGGGCCGGAGCTGGAAGTCCCCGTGCCTCACATCTGCTTTCTGAAAGTCTGGGAATGAAAAACTCCTCTTGCTACCCGGACAATGATCCATGGGCAAAAAAATCCTTGCTTCAGGACATCGCTACACCATCAAATCCTATGCTAGTATTTCATTTTTATAAAGTCAAAGTGCTCTTCACGACCGCTGGATTGAATGTTTGCTGAAAAATCCAATTAAAACGCTATTTCCATTGGGTTAGGTTTTACAGTTTTCCTTAAAGTTTGCAATTAAAAAGATAAAACCATCTATCTTAACGGCCATCACCTAAGCTCCTTAGAAAGCGAAAGGTAAAAACCGTTTAGATTATAAAGGATTATGCTTTTTTACACCTCTCTTGGTTTAAACTGAGGTGTTCCACAGGGAAGAGAATTTCTTCTTAAAACACATGCTTAATATAATATCTTCCCTCTAATTTTTTTGGCTGGCTCTCTCCACTATTTCAGGACATCAAGCAGCCTGGGACCTTCTGAAGAAATAAATCCTCAAAGGCAGCCAAGAGCCAGTGGATGGGGTTTAGAAGGAAACTCCCATCTCAGGACAGGTGGGTCTGGAAGTCCCCAGTTGAAGTGTTTGGGAGTGACTCTCCCACGGGCAGAATAATGTGCCCGTATGCTCAGGTCACTGCTCCCCAGCCTGCACCTGCATCATCTCCTGCACCAGCATCTCCTGCACCCGCATCATCTCCTGCACCTGCATCATCTCCTGCATCCGCATCTCCTGCACCCGCATCATCTCCTGCACCCGCATCTCCTGCACCCACATGTCCTGCACCCACATCATCTCCTGCACCAGCATCTCCTGCACCCGCATCATCTCCTGCACCAGCATCTCCTGCACCAGCACCTCCTGCACCCACATCATCTCCTGCATCCTCATCTCCTGCACCCACATCTTCCGCACCAGCACCCCCAGGGACACACCGCACCCCACTTCCAAATGCCTTTTAGCAGAAGTGTAAAAATGGGATATTAGATTTATTACATCCGGAATACGATTGCTAAATGCACAGGATGCTTCCCTGATTCAACCCATGCCAAGGTCACTGACAGTTCTCCCCCCAGTCTGTCTCACCCAAGGCCAAGGACACGCCGCTATGGCCGGTGCCGGCAGGCACCCATTCGGCTTTCGAGACTGTACAAGTCGGAAACACTCTACATCACGGGCCTGGGAGATTTCAGGTGCTTTACCCATTGCATATTCTTTTTATAAATGTGCATAAACGACATTTCTTTTTATAAATGTGCATAAACGATAACGGCTCGTTAGATGATCAGGAGCCAGCTATCCCCATTAAGCACAATTCACTCGCACGTTCCTTTTTAATAAAAAGTATTAATATTTTAAATTACTATAATTTGTGCTTGGGACTAATAAATCATAATTATTCAGCAGAAAAGAAATTGTAGCATGGAATATAATCCCTCCTATCTACTCTATCTACAATAAACTAACTACCAGTGATCTAAATGAGCTCCCTGGCAATCAGAGATTACATGTTTTATTTTTTTTTATTTTCTTTTTTCCATGGGGTATGATCTAAATACCTGCAGTGCCTCTGCTCTCGCCCAGCGCTGTGCTGGCTGCAATGACATCTGCTGGTGGCTGCAAACCTTCTCAGGTGTTTTTATTCACCCCAGCAAAAGAAGCAGCCATGTGCTCCTGCACTTTCAATTTTGTTGTTTGATTTTTTTGTGTAGGTTTTTTTTTTTCCCAGCTATGGAGCAGCATTTACGTGAAAATGAATAATTAATTATACTCCATCTGAAGTAGCTGCAGAGGTAAAACCCACCGACCCACCCCAGCAGTCCAGGGAGCACAGCGCTGCTCTGAAAACTTCTCGGTGGTTTCTCTAAAAATCCCATCTGCCACGGATAAAAAAGGACGGGGCGGGTTTCACCGTCCTGGAAGACTCAGGATAATTATAACTTATGGGATCACAGCAAAATCCAGAGCAAGGAAAGGCATTTCCAGCGGCAGACCTCCAGCAGCTTCAAGGAAAGATAACCTCAGCTCTGCCTTTGGGTGGCAAAGACGCGCTGGGCACCGGGCAATGGCACAGGACCGTGCGGACTCCAGTTCTGCAGGACTCCTGAGCCCACGGACTAGAAACACTTCTTCTTGCTCTGGGGGTCTGCTAATGGGTGATCCCTGTGGTGGCACGCTGTGCACGGGTGCCCAAGCATCTTTCAAAAGCATTGCCTCCTCGGGTGTGGGTCTAATGGAAAGCTAATTATCTCGATGCTAATGGCTGAGCCTGAATCCCGGCTCCCTTTGCATCAGGGTTCTGCTCCCAAACCCGCGGTGCACACACCACAAAGCCAATGCATTTCAAAATCCAGAGGCACACTGCAGATGCCAGTACATAAAGGAATTTGTCATAAGCAAATCCTTCAAACAGGGCAGCAGTCAGGGAGGGTGGTGTTCAACGGCATCTTTTTGCTGAGACTGAATTCCTGGTGCTGCTGCAGCACGGACTCGGATGCTGATTGCAGCAGCCCTGCCCTGGCCAGGGTACGGCAGCTGGCACCCGGGCACGACGCGTAAGGGAGTATTCCATGGCTTACAGTCATCCCTGCTGCTTGGGATTTTTTTTGCTAGAAGGTACGTTACTAGAAGAAAAAACACTGTAATACAATTTTTTAAAATTTCTACAAAAAGTTAGTCCCCAGAGTAGAAAGAAGGGAACACAGCCCGGTACCACAACTACTCTACTCATCACCACTTACTGCTTGTGATGGGACCTCTCTGCTCCATGACATTGCAGTAAGTCAGGAGGAATTTAAATTCTGGAGACAGTCAATGATTTTAACAGGAGGGGGCTGCGGGCAGATTTCTTGCAGGGAGGAACCTTCCAGCAGCCATCCCACGCCACGACGTGACCCAGCCACGGTCTGTGGACCTTCAGGCCATGCCAAGAAGCGAGACGATGGGGCAGGATGGAGACTGAGGGACACAAACGGGTTGTTAAATTTTGCATGGCACCGAAGACTACCCAGTTTATGAGCTTGGGAGCTTTGAAGAGCCCGATTTGTAAAATCGAAAGAAATGAAAATAAAAAAGAATTAAATAACTCAGATGGCAGCCAACAGACTGCTCACCTAGCATTTTCCCACCTCGGGCAGGAGCTCTGATTAATGCTAATTAGCTTATCTTCACATTAGATCCTGATGATTCATCACTTACTACCCCAGGAATTATGACGCACTGGGGAGAGATATATTTGTAGATTCCATGGGTGTATGCCATGTCTGGAACACTTAAATGATTTTGGCATGAAAAGGGACCAACCACAAGCCCAGCTAATCAAACCAGCATTTCTTAACCTACACCTTCCAGTAGTTATAAAGAAGATTCAGAGCAAAGACAAGACTACGGCACTGAAGACAAATTTATCTGCCTCATCAGTGGTGTACAATCTCTGCAGAACAAAGGGCTTTATAGGCAACCTGCCAGCAGCCTGTGGCTGCTCCTCGTTTGCATATAAATTTAAAAAGAATTTTAATAAGTGCTAAATGCACATGATTATTTTTTATTTATAGCTGAAAGTAGGTGTATGCAGCGCTTTATAAAACACAGAGAAAAGAAAAAGTACCTTTAGAAGTCTGAATGGAAATCAATGGAAAAACCTGTGACTGCTCCTCTGAACTCACTTCTGGGTACGCGGCTTTATCCGCCCGTGGCCACCGGCACAGCGGGGACGGGCTTGAATACCAGCCTCCTCCTTTCATACGGGATGCATCAAATCAGACAGGCTGGGCTCACAGATGTGAGCACCTCCCCGGAGAGGTGCACAGATGGCCGGCCTCCCCGTACTGCTGGGGACTGTCACTCGACACGGGTTTGGACATGGAGCAACGGATCCTCACGCAGCGGTGATGGGGGTGGTCTGCAACACGGGGGCACGCGGTCTGGGCTGGACTTCGGCCTCCAGTTGCTTTGCATTCACTTGCAAGCAAGCATGCAAACAGCCTGAGGCTTCTCTTCTTCTGATAGTTTTTGAACTGTTGATTACATAAATCCCAAACCCTCTTTTTATATGTAAAACAGGAGCTGCTGTCACACTCCTTCCAATTGAAATATTCTATTCTATTCTATTCTATTCTATTCTATTCTATTCTATTCTATTCTATTCTATTCTATTCTATTCTATTCTATTCTATTCTATTCTATTCTATTCTATTCTATTCTATTCTATTCTATTCTATTCTATTCTATTCTATTCTATTCTATTCTATTCTATTCTATTCTATTCTATTCTATTCTATTCTATTCTATTCTATTCTATTCTATTCTATTCTATTCTATTCTATTCTATTCTATTCTATTCTATTCTATTCTATTCTATTTTATTCTATTCTATTCTATTCTATTCTATTCTATTCTATTCTATTCTATTCTATCCCATCCCACCCCATCCCATCCCATCCCATCCCATCCCATCCCATCCCATCCCATCTCATTCCTACTTCTTTCCCATCTCATTCCTACTTCTTGAACACTTGTCACCCAGCTGCAAGGAAGGGAAGGTCATTCCCTCGCACCACCAGGACCTGCCACCTGCTTGCGTTTGTTNCGTGGCCACCGGCACAGCGGGGACGGGCTTGAATACCAGCCTCCTCCTTTCATACGGGATGCATCAAATCAGAAAGGATGGGCTCACAGATGTGAGCACCTCCCCGGAGAGGTGCACAGATGGCCGGCCTCCCCGTACTGCTGGGGACTGTCACTCGACACGGGTTTGGACATGGAGCAACGGATCCTCACGCAGCGGTGATGGGGGTGGTCTGCAACACGGGGGCACGCGGTCTGGGCTGGACTTCGGCCTCCAGTTGCTTTGCATTCACTTGCAAGCAAGCATGCAAACAGCCTGAGGCTTCTCTTCTTCTGATAGTTTTTGAACTGTTGATTACATAAATCCCAAACCCTCTTCTTATATGTAAAACAGGAGCTGCTGTCACACTCCTTCCAATGGAAACATTCTGTTCTATTCTATTCCATTCTATTCTATTCTATTCTATTCTATTCTATTTTTCTATTCTATTCCATCCCATTCCATCCCATCCCATCCCATCCCATTCCTACTTCTTGAGCACTTGTCACCCAACTGCAAGGAAGAGGTCATTCCCTTGCACCACCAGGACCTGCCACCTGCTTGCGTTTGTTGTAAGCAGGATAAGAACAAAAAAAATTGATTTTTTCTGTGTGGGTTGAAGATTCAGCTACCCTTCAAAAGCGATGTGGAGTCACGAAACAGAAGAGATCAGAGACTTATTTGCAAACTTTTGAGCTATTATTGGATACAGTACGTTCTCAGTTAAAGCATCTTTACCTCTTCTGAAATTCAGAAGAATTTCCCCAAAAATAGATCTCTGCACCACTGCTGAGTTGCTGTCCATCACAGCACCTTATTTACAGGAGGTTAATTAAGGAAACTTTTCTAGTTCACTCATCTCACCATGATGACATCAAATATTCTTCCTTGAAGCCTGTTTTTTTCCAAGGAAGACTTTTGTCAGACCGTGCACCTACGGTACCAATTTTTACTTTATCCACGTGACAGCAGGCAGGGAAATGTAGGACAGGACGCTCCCCGACCCACTTGCTTGGGAAAGCAGCACCCGCGACCAGAGGCATGCCACATCATCCGCACTCTCCCATTGTTTCCTGGCTCAAGGCTCCTGTGACACGTAAGCCTAAACTAAACCCTAAATTTAATTTGGAGAACGATATCAAGCCCAGACCCAACCCCAGTCCCAACTCACGGGACCCTAGATCTTACTGTGGCTTCTATCAAAAAAGATAAGTTCTAGCAGCTCCATGTGGATCCCGTTTTAAGGCAGGTTGAATACTGCTGGCATCTTCACGGCTTGGGTGAGTATTTTGGTTAGGGTTGGTATTTGACAAGGGGAAAGTGATGGTGCTGAGGCTGGAGCAGTCGTTAGGGTTATAATCCAGGATGAGAAGATGAAGCCGGGCCATGAGAAGGTTCAGTGGAGGCTGATGAGCAAACGAAAAGGAGAAGACATGGAGCTACTGGAGACCATTTTCTTCTGGGACTGGTGATGGCTGCATGAGTTTGGGAAGAATAACCTGATGGTCTAGGATAATAAAGGGATATAGGGGAGACAGCACCAAAAGTGAAAGCTCCTGTTGAGTGAATCTGTGACTCCTTTGAAATGTGGGGTCACCAGGAGTCACCGGAGCAGTGAAAGCGCTGAGGTCGAGGTGAGGGTTAGAGTCCAGCAGATGACATGGTGGACTCTGAACTCGCTGCCACATCTGGAGCCACTGTTAATCTCAGGAGCGTATTTAGTTTGGGAACAGGGAGACATTCCTAGGGCTGGGCTGACACTGAGTGTAGGATTAGGGCTTGAACCAGGAGAAACCACTGAGATTGCACCACAGAGGAGGTCACTGAACCCATCTGAGACCTGCTGCATGCCCCTGGGCCACGCTGCCGACCACGGCCAGCACGGCACTGGTGACCAAGGCTTGAGGCAGCATGTAAAGCTCAGAGGGAAAGTGCCAACTAAATAGTGTATCATGGGCATTCAGACGTGGCTACACTCAGCCAAACCTTAATCCTGAGATGTTCCCCTCCTACCCGGTGTCTCCTAGCAGCCCTAGCTCCCAGGATATATTTTTTTTTTAAAATTGCACATTCAAGTAAAATCCTCACAAAATTGTTGCCATGTGGAAAATGACCACGTCTGGGTTCTCCCAGCTGCGGCTGATGTTCTGCGTTCAGCCCACTGAGGGTCTCTGCACCAACGATGAATACAAGGAGTAAAGGAGAATGAGAATACGCAATAAACCTGTTTCCTCCCGGGCAGGCTGACACTGCAGGACGAATCAAAAGTAAAAGCAACTATGAATGCGGAAGGCAATCCTCTCACCCACCCCACTAATGCACAACAATAAATACATCCAAGCGCGCTTTGCACAGAGTCTATACTGGGAGATACCTTTTTTTCCCCCCAGTTCCAAAGTGGAAACTTTCCATTTCAGACAACGCATTGCAGATCTGGTCAACCACCCCTTCCCCCCTTTAATTTTGAGTAACGAACAAATAATACCACCACTGAGACTCGCATCCTGCCCTTCCCTTCACAGGCACCAGAGAACGGCATCAGCTGTAACTGTCCTGCGAAGTGACAAGACACGAAGGGACCCTGATCCTCCCTGTATTTTTGGGTTTTACTCCCAGGATGCTTACTCTGGCAGCAGGGCTGAGGCAGCCTGGATGAGCCCTGCGTGCTCCTCCTGGCTCTCTTGGCTCCTGCAGAAGGACCATGCCCTCCCTTTTCCCTGGAACAGCCAAGCTGGGAAGATACTCTCATCTGCATGGGATGCTGAATGTATAAATCTTGTATGAGCAAAGACAAGGAAAATTCTGAACGCCTGATTTCTGGGAAAGCACGTGTAAATTGAAGACTTACAAAGACTTGAACTTGCCTACAGAGATCTGTAGAGGCTGACTGTCCATTCAGGTTGGTACAGAACACGGCTAAGGTAACCCCAGGAGTGCTGCACTGAGCTCCTGCCACACCAACCCCTCGCCCCACAGCTGGGGGGGTCACAGCTCCATGCACCCATGGCCGGGGGGTGGGTCACAGCCCCATGCACCCCCNTCCTGCCCTTCCCTTCACAGGCACAAGCCACCGGAGAACAGCGGCAGCTGTAACTGTCCTGCGAAGGGACAAGACACAAAGGGACCCTGATTCTCCTCGTATTTTTGCTCTGGGGTGTCCCCATGCTGCTGCTGGGTCCCAGCCGCTCTGCAAACACCGGAGGTGCGAGGAAATCACCCGACAGCAGCGTGTGTGTGTGTTTATCTGTGTTTGTCTGTGCGCACGCCGAGGAAGTTAATTTTAGTTTCCCGTCTGAAATCCTTTACTGCTCGAGCTACACGGTCTCCTCTGCCTTTGGTCGGCGTGTAGCAGAGTTCGGGTGAAAAACACCATGTTGCATTTTCCCCAGTAAACCACAGGAGGTTTAAATTCACATCACTGTATTTGCAAACAAGCAACTTGCTGCATGCACAGAATCCTCTTTCGTTTGAAACCCTCACCCCCAAAGCGTCTGACGTTAGAGCGCATTCAGACAAAAAGAAAGTTAGATTCTCAACCACAAGCAAAAAAAAAAACAAACCTCACGCTGGCCCCACTGTATCCTGTGCACCATTAGCGCAATGGGAGCCTGTGTTTTGATTTCCATGCCGTGTTGTCTTTCTGGTCTGGCTAGGCTTGGTCTAGACTGTATTCTGAGCAGAAGGAGAAGTTAATCCTTCACCTCCCTCCCCTGTGCATCCCTGTGATATGGGCTGAGCCCGGGCGTTCTCAGGCCCAGGAGCAGGAATAATCACCCTCCAGGACCACACGTTAATTTGTTCTGCTCTGTTCCTAAATTCAGTCTCTCTGTTTCAATTATCCCTCTTGTTTTCCATCCAACCCACAGAATGAGATCTTGCAGCCTGGGTACTTCAGGCTCTAGGGCCCCGATCCTCATTCCCCATCTCTGCTCCTGGCTTCCCATGCTGCAGGAGCCTTTTCTTTGCTCTGAACGTTGGTTAAAGAACGGGAAGCAAACCCAAGGCTCTAAAAATATTTTTTTACCACCCAGCCACTTCATTCTATTGCTCCCTTTTCAGCAGGTGCATTAAACAGAAACATGGGCTGAGGGAAAAGAAGATTAATCCATTTGTGAACGACCAGATACTCCCACTAGCCCCTCTGCTGCTCTTTTCCTCAGAAAGTTGCCCCGCTGCACCTGGCTTGCCTGCATTCTTTGCAGGTAATGCAATCCCCATTTAACAGAGTTTGTGGGTATCCGACGCCACTTGTTACTTCCCTTCCGGAAGGCAGAAGGTGCAAAAATTCAACTTTATCATTGGCTTGCACTCTGGTACAGGCTTAGTTTACCATGAACTAAAAAATTGTGACAAATGAGCTGAGTTCCTCGTCCCAGCACTGCGGCAGCTCCGGGTGGCGATGCCCAGCGGCTCGGGGACAGAATGAATTCGGGACCCACCCGGCTCTCGCCCCGGTTCTGAGTACCTCCCTGCGCGCTCCCCGTGAGTAATGAGCATCATGCCCTGCCGACTCATCCATTACTCACGAGTAAATCCTTGCGTGGCGGCTTGGAAATGAAACACAAAGAGAGATTTTTATATAAATATCTATCTAAACGTGCTGCTGAGACTCTTAGTTAGTCCGAAAAGGACAATACAGTGCAGGGCTACGTTAGCAGGCGTTTGCCGGGAGGGTGCAGGAGTTATTCCCGGCTTTTCCAAGGAGTGGCCCACCGCTTGCTGGTGGATCCTTTCCAGGCGTTTCCACTCCTACCTGTGAGTGGAGCAGCTCAGGCTTCTCCCCTCCCTCTCTCCGGGCATGTTTTTGGGCAACCCAGCAGCAGCTTGGATCTCTAGAGATGGTGCTGGCCCCTGCCCTCTCCATCAGACTACAGAGCTGATTCCCTCGACCTTTCGGCTGGTTTTACCCATCCTCTTTGCAAGGGAAAATCCAAATCTGTTGTTTAAGGGAGCAGGAGAGCAGAGACCAACACTCAGCATCTCTCAGCATGCTCTGCTCATCATTTAAGAAGCAGAAATTTAAAAAATACATCAAAGCAGCAACATTTTGCTCCTTTCCTGCTCTTTCCTGATATGATGCTCACGGAACGCGTTACGTCTTACCCAAACGCACCGAGGGTCAGAGCGGTGCAGCCCAGTGAATCACCCTGAACAGCACACGGCATCCTCCCGAGCCCAGCAGCCGTTCCTGCTGCGTATGGAAGTTGGGACATTCCACACAGATGAAACACAAGAGATTGAAACAGTCGATACAAAATAGTCCTTTCTAAAAAGCTGATCAAGAAAACGCGACGCGACAACGCAGGGAATGGGCGGTGCTGGGGATACGGTGGAACCCCAGTTTGGTACCTGAGGATGCTGCTGTCCTGGGAGTTTGGTGCCTGGGACACTGGTGTCACTGGGTTAATTCCCTGTTTCGTAAGCACCACTGTCCCGCTGCACCTCCTCCCTTCACGTGTGATCTACCCGCTGTCCCATGAATGGGAAAACGGAGAGGGCAGAGTGAGCCGGGGATGCAGATGGAGAGTGAGGGCTCAGCATCAGGTTGCATGGGGGATGCAGGAGAAGGATGTGCTGGAATCACAGTCCTCAGCTCCAGAAAGATCTTTAAGGTCCCTTCCAACCCAAACCATTCTACAATTCTATAAATCCCACAGTATTTTCTGGGAAGGCTGGAGGACAGAAAAGGCACCTGCCTCCATTTGAGTATCTAAAACCTTAGAGGGCTCTCTGCCAGCAGAACGTCAATGGAATAATACAGAGTGGTTTGTGGTATGGGGATAATTTTCTGTAGAGGTATTTCAGAAAAGCAGGATCACCACCACCTGGCAATAGTGTGAGTCAAAGGCAGGTCTGAAATCCTCTTCGGCTGCGGAAGAGGTGCTCTGAACAAAGTGAAGTGGTTGAAAGGAGACACATTTACAGCTGCTTTCCAAAATAAAGTAGTTAACACTTTTTTTCTTAATTCAGGTGGGTGAGCACCAGTAATCGGCTCCAAAAAATGCCCCTATTGGGTTCCATGGCTGTCAGCTTGTGATTTCATGATGCAATTCCAAGACTGAAATTAAATGGCTGGTTTTTGAATGTTAGTCATTCAACCTTCCTCTGGGATCTGAATGTCAGGCTGGGTCAAGCTCTCTCCTTCCTCCACACAGTCACCAATTCTAAGGAATATATAGGTCAAATTCTACGCAGACACTCCTGTAAAGCTATTATTTCAAATTATATGTCAATTATGTATGTTGAATTTAGCAACTCTTCCTTTTAAATGCAAGCTTGCTTGAGGACTTTAAAACTCTCGGTATCTGCAGTAAAATATTTTGCCTTGCAGTTGTTGTCCTGAATCCAGACGGGACCAGAAGTGAATAAAAATTGTCCTCTTCAGGGAGCAGAGTGGTGGCCCTGGAAATCAACTTCTGATGGGCTCAAAAAACCCAGAACATCTCAGCACCACAATTGCTCCTAACACCAAGAGGGAGGCTGAGAACTGAATGGACAGAAAAAAGAACGATGTTTGCAACCTAAAAGAAGATACGTTGATCTAGAGCTTTCTACCTCTTTAATAAGAACCTTCACCTTCAATGATGCAGAAGAATTGTACAACAAAGAAAACCATGTTCACATGTAACTGAGGTGGAGCTGGGGAGGCTGGATTAGAGTTAGGATCTAAAGAAAACATTAAAGAATCATATTCCTTGCTTTGCATAGGGCAGTACGCATGAAAAAACACCTAAAGCACAGAAATAAGCATAATTCATTTTCCTTCACCTAACCTGGTCATCTGCAAAGAGGCTTGGAGAGCATTAGACACATGTTAAACCAAAAATGTAAAAACCCAAGCACAGCCATTGATTTGAACAATTAAATAAAGAAATTCAAGCAGAATGAGATGAAGATGAAAGAGAATTTCTGAAAGACGCTGTCGGGAGTCGTTTTGCAGGCCTTCGCAGTATCACGTAGTGGTTGGACCCAACAGCAGGACACGAGATGTTCCCACTTTGGTGTTTTTTCTTCATAAACTAGAGATTATAGACTTGTGGGTTAATTAACTAGAACTAATTCTCTTTTATTGTTGAAGCGCAATAGTGACAAAATGACAGAAATTCATGATTGATCAAGCAAGAAAAAATCAATTTGAAATGTGGACAGAGTCAAACTGGGAGGCAAAGGCACCCCCGACTTTCCCAAGCAGGATTTCATTTAGTTTGATGACCCAACCGCCCGACACTCAAAGCTCAGCAGATTGCGAGCTCCCGGTGAAGCTGGAGAACGCGCCGTGAGCCCTGCCAGCTCCCAGACCACACGAATCATGCCTTTGGATTTCCAAATTCAAAACATGCAAGAAAAATGATGCCTTTTGGTACTATGGAAGTCCTAAAATGTCTTTGGGACTGGGATTTAGCTTCTCTACTCTGCCTGCTAATGAAGTCCCCTCCCAAGGGCCAGTTTGCAGCAGGTCAGGAAGAGCCGTGGCCCATCCCATGGGAACACTTTTGGACGTATAACGATAAAGAAAATGATCATGGCACTTGGTGCAGGTTTTTTTTCCATGTCTGTCAGAGGCAGAGCTGTTGGGCATGTGAACAAGTGGAGAATTCACAAACTAACTTAGCAAAAAAGGAAGTTCGACAGGCTTTGAGGTAAAGTCAGTTAAAGTTATGGTAGAGTACAGAGGTAAAATAACTGAAGATATGAACGCCACGTCATCCTAATCTCTGTTTAATCAATTAGATTGAAAGAGGCTGTGAAAGGAGTGTACACTTCATTCTCTACGGAATATGCTTTTTTTTTTTTTTGCACCTAAATTTCTGCCAACACACTATTTGAAATGTTGCATCCTACAGAGAGCTGACCTGCTGGAATATCCTTCAGTCTGTCACAAATTGTAAAATGGTATGAGCACGTGGGCTCAAGAGAGGCACACGAGCGGTTGCTACTGAAATTCAACAGGACTTACGCAGCAGAAACCTCTGAATACCCAGCCAACAAAGCTTTTATGTATCAAAACATAAAAATTTACAAACTAAGTCCTTGATCTTGCGCGCATAAATCCAACACTTGCAAATACAAATAGTCAGGCTGGTTTTGACAAGACCATCTATACACGCGAAATCATTTCCCTACGTGAGCATCTGCAGGTCCGAGCCTTACGCACAGCAAGACTTTGGGAACGGTGCCCGTGGAAGAGGCAGCAACCATCAATTTCGCAACACAAGGCATTCATGGCCATAAATCTTCAGTGTCCATACAAATCAGACAAGACTGGAGTTTTTAACAATTATTACACAGGTTGTGCTGCTTGGATGTTGGAACTCTCTCCACGGGAGCCTCACCCGCTGCTGGTGAAGCTGCACCAGTTCAAACCTCTCTTGGAGACAGGTTGTGAAGTGGAAGCCCCAACTTGTATCACAAGTTTATCCCAGATAGCCCATCTTCATTAAGAGAATTACAGAACTGAAAAGAGATTAAACCAATAAAATACGCAGACATTAAACAGCCGCCTTCAGAATCTTATCTAAAAACCTACACTGTTCTTACAGAACGACACCCTTTGGGATGAGCATGTTGACTGTGGCATGGAAAGCAGTGAAGAATTATATCTCTACATTGAATTACACTGCCCACCACAGAAATCTGTCGGTTAGGAAAAAACTCCATAAAAAGATGATCTTAGATCCTCTGGGAGTCTCGGACATGGGCACATCCCACCTGGAAGTAAGTTTCTTTGGAATCTGAGCACATGCCTCTTTTGGGGAATAAGCCACAAGAATAGCCAAAAAGTAGGAAGAGCTGCTACCGGAGAAAAAGAGCAAAAGTGGATCACACAAACCAGGGGAAAGCAGGGATAACGAAAGCTCCAGGGCTTTCCCAGCTGCCGCCAGCACCCAGCCCATGCCCACAGTTCATTGAACATCCAGCCCTAGCCACAAAGGTAGGTATCCAAGGATGTCATTCCAGCTCCGGAGCTAAAGAAAACAGATTACCCACCAGCAAAAAGATCATTTTTGCCACTAACGTGTTTTGCAAGTGTAGGATACAGCACTCCCAGCTTCTGCCTTTACTTGTCATCTGGTGCACACAGCAGCACATCCCATTCTTTCCTGATGAGATAAAGCACTTCTGTGCAGCGCTTGCACTAAAGGCAAATTGTAAATGCAGGGTTGTAATTTATTTATGTACATGAGAAACTAGCTAATTTGCACTAGTGACTAGATACCCTATTGGAGGTTTTCATATTTTATGAATCAGCAAGCGAGCTAATGAACAAACAATTAAGGAGTGAACAAAGAAACGTACTTTGTTTGTTACTTGTAGTGAGCTCTAATAATATATTATATTTGTGAATACATTTGGTTCAAGTGATGCAGTCTAGACAGTAGCCCACACCATGCGCTAAGATATTTCAGAAAAGAAGCGAAATGTCTGCGCGGGGTGCGATAATGAGGAGGCAGGGCTGCCGAGCTCTTGTGTGCGAACCCAACGCCGATGGGCGAGAGCAACAGGCAGGTGGGGAATTTCTGTCCCATGGGACGAGCAGACGACCGAAAAAGAATGCTGCCTTGAAAGGTCTGGGTTTACATCCTTAAATGCAGCTATGGGTCAACAACCGTGCAGCAGTTATTTGCATAGAGAAAATCGATGTCTTTAGAGGAGGTAGAAATTAAAGCAATTTGCGCAGGGCGTTGCTGCGCTGCCCGGGCGAGCGCGGATGCTGCCGTCGGGCTGACGATGCGCAGGCGGTGGGAGGGCTGCGACTTTCAGCTCCCAGGAAAGAGGCGAAGGGAGGTGCTCCGGCAGCATCCCCCCCTGCTTTCAGACCAGCCGGGTCCCCTCCACCCCCAGCAGGAAGCGTGGCACATCAGCACCCCACCGTGCACCCCGCGGCGAAGGCACCTTGCCTTCCGGTACGGTGCTATGGGCGTGCAGGCTTCACACGAGATGCACCGGGGTGGATGGCGATGGGGCAGCCCGGCCACCCTGACCTTGCTGCCAAAAATCAGCTGTCTAGGCTCTGCTCTGCACCCCAAATATCCCATCTGGCAAACGAGCCTCAGTAGCTACCAGCAGCCCCAGTAGCTACCAGCAGCTCCAGCTCGCTGGCTCTTTTTAGGGCAGCTATAAAGCTGGTAAACACTTGGACTCGTCTGACAAAACATTCGAGCAGGAGGAAATGGGGTGTGTGCAGAAATACTCCATTACATATTGTAATGGCAGACATTAATTCAACGTTAATAACACTTTGCACTTTTCAATCACATATTCTAAAACCCTTTAGATAGGTGGGGAAGCATTTGGCTGATGATTACTGGGCAGAGCCCAAAGGTGGATTCTTCCCTTAGGCACGAGGAGATGAAGTGACTTGTCAGAGTGGCAGAGCTGGGAAGAGAATCCACATCTCCCCATTTCCAGCCCTGCATTCCCATCTAGTTGCCAGAAAGAGGAGTTAATTTAAATATTACCGTTTGCTGACCTACTTACAACGCTACCAGCAAAACTTGGAAGCCGCGATCACGTATGTTCCCCTCTATGCTCGGGCTTTTTTAGGATAACGCGATCTTTGAAGTACGCCTTTCAGCTGCATTAAACAGACGGATCATTATTATTTGCTCCACTTTCTTAACGAGTCCCTGTTTGCTTCAGTCGCTGCAGAAATTGGATAGACTCTAGCTCAGCCTCGCAACCCTGAAAAACACCTTCCCGGAGCAGCGATCGCTGGCTGTTATCATCGCCCCATGGCCACCAGCACACCCAAGGGCACGGCGCCTGTGCGGAGAGAGCAGAGAGCTTGTGACCGTGCCTGTACCTGCTCCTGTTCATCCTCTTCCCCTCGGTTTTCTTTCTAAACCTTCTCCTTCCTCAGCCAGCCCATTTTCGGTCCTTACTGGGCCACTTTGTCACCTTTGATTGTCAGCCTTCACCAAAACCCCAAACCCTTTCCTGCTTGCAGAGAGAACGACAGGCACAACCCAATGTCACCAGCCACAGCCTGCAACCTGAAAGACAAACCCCAAACACACGCCGCCTCCTTCCCGGCGGCCAGCATCACCCATCACCGCTCTCCTCCTGCGGTTTCTCGCGTCTCCATCCCTCGCAGCCCACCAGGCATCCCAGGGCCGGGCAAGACAAAACCCCGCCGGAGGTTTAAGCCGTTGCACTAGATTAAGAAAGCTGATAGTGCAAATTCGAAGTAAGAGGACAGAGGAAATGGTCAGCGTGGTGCCCAGTTCCAAGTAGGTCACGTTGTGCGGAGGGGACATCGCCGTTGTCTGGCCCTGCTATCACCAAGATGTCCCAAATGATGGGACACGATGAGATGCCTCCCCGGGGACGGTCACCCCAACTGCGCTGTGCCTGGAGAGCCAACCTGCAAAGCCACCCATAGCCACGAAAGGGTGAAATCCTGATTTTAATCCCCCCGGGCGATGCCACCCCGAGGGAACCGCCATCCCCAAGCCCCGTGCTCCTCTCCCCGCGCCCGCCTGGGTCTCCGGGAGCCGTTAGACATCCTCAGCCTCGCCGCAACCTCCCGCTCACACAAACTGTTTACAGCCACTTGACGGAGGTGCACCAGGTGTGGATGCGGTTACCGACTCGGAGACTGTTTACCTCATCCTCCCTCCTGCATCACATTGTCACAGACTGTACATAACGATCAGATAACAATGGTACCTCGGTCACAGCCAGCTCAGGCTCTGCACACTCGGCGCACACATGCACCGGAGCACGCCGTGCATGTACAACCCTCCCAGCAAACCACACGTGAGCTGCTGCAATCAACTATCTGGATTATCTCTCTTTTTTTTTTTTTTTTTAATATGCCGAAGTAAATTACACTGAAATTTTTTTTTCTTTTTTTTTTACCCTTTTCAAAGCTAATACACAAATGACAGGATGTTGTTGAAGGAAAATATGAGCTTTCATAAGCTATTATTATTAGCACATGCGCACCTCTCCGCTGCTTTGATCTTGCTGTAGGTCCGTGTTTATTCCTCCTGACTCTGTACCGGCTGAACTCAAACCCGATGTCTGCTCCGATAGAGATCACGAACAATTAAAGTTGGATTTGTTAGCCACAACACCGCCGAGCCTGAGCTACGGGATAATTACGAGGGTGACATTTGGCTGAATACACTACATAGAGTTTTCCCAAAGTCTCTCGGCCGTGACGAGGTGTTTGCTGTGGAACGGAAGGGCGGCAATGTGTACCGAGTAAGCGCTCTTTCATATTTCACATGTAAGTTAGAGCGTGTTCAGGTTTTGTTTGCAGCGGAATTGTGCTCTTTCCATTGTTTTCCGAGCAGGAAAAAAAAAAATAAATTCAAAAAAGCCATTATAGGCTGCCTTAAAAATGGTGTCAAGGATTCACAGCCATCTCTGCCTTTTTCAGTGACCAAAATAAGTTTATAGGTATTATTATATATGGGGTTTTTGACACTTCTGTTGCAGAAAAGTAATTCCCAGGGTGTTTCTGCTTCAGTCATCACGGGAATCATTTGCTGAGCTCCAATCAATTACACCACCGCAACCTCACCGGAGGCAGGCTTGCACAGACGATACTTGGGGCATCGTTTGGTGGCGATGCACAGAAAGAAAAAACTGACTTGGCTCTTAGTCCCTGGACTAAATGTGCAAGGCCAGCAAGCAGACACAAGCCAGCGGCTTTTCAGTGATCAAATACGACTCTGCTATCAACTAAGTCCTGGAGATTCCCAGACCTGGCAGGGTTCGCTTGTGCTTGGAGCTGTGCGGGCTCATAGGACCAGAGCCCTGCAGCTGTAACGCCGGTGGAAAAAAACACTTTTTACCATGGGCGATGGAGTGAACGAGTTAAAGAGAATAAAGTAACAGGGACGGGACAGGTGATTCTACCAACTGCCTCCATGCCTGGTTCGACAGCAATTTCGGGCAGCCTGTGTTCGAAGCCCATTCACGCTCCAACACATCCACGCACGATGAAAGGCAGCACATGGGGATGAGACACAGCAGCGGTGGGAGACCCATGTCTGGCGGGGGGACTCATCCATCCGTCCTTCCCTGCACCTGCTGCTGCTACAGCCCCTGTGCCCTGTGTCCCCTCCTTTGTCCCCATGGGGAAAATGAGCACGCATTAAAAATATTCCTGCAAAAAAAGGAATGTTGGGGGGGGTATTTTTAAAACTCAGCCATGCTGGTGGCACATCAGGGCTTGGGCTTGTGCAGAGCGATGCCACTCACATCTCAGTGGATGCCACCAGGTTTGGAGGTGACATACAAGTGGCAGGTGGCTTACAGCGTTGGTGCAGGTCTGCTGCAAAAGCAGGTGCTATTTGGATTGAAGGGTGATGGGAGGCCGGGTGACAGGAGCAGCAGGAAGCTGGAAAGGGCTATGGGAAAAATACAGCAGGAAAAAAAATGTACATCAGGAAAAAAATATATTCTTGATGAATGTTTTTGTGAAAATTCTGAGCTGGTGCAAAATGTTACCTATTCGACAAATGAAGTGAAAAATATCAACTGTTTTTTGAAAAATACCAAAGGCAAGAAGTTTGCAGAATTCTGAAAATTCCCCGTCAGCCCTAACGAGCGTGGAAAGGGAATTGGGAACGGCAGCAATCCCAGGAGACAGCGGCTGCCAGCACTGCTGAGTGATATTCACATCAGTGTCCTGCCAACAATACCATTACTGGATTATCAGGGCGGATTAAGCCTTTAGCCAATTACCCCGACTGGTAAATTGTAGATTGTCTAGACTTTTTCATGTTCAACAATATGCATGAAGTTTTTTGTTGGTCTTTTTTTTTTTTTCCCCTCTTTATCGCTACAGCATCACACGATGCTCTCGTGGGATGTAATCTTGCACTTCCCCGGGAGGTTCAGGTGAGCCCAGCCTGCAGCTCTGGGTTGACTTAGTGTGGCCCTGTTGTACAGACAGATTTATTTCAGACAGGATTCTCATAAATTCAGAACGACTTCCAAATTTCTTGACTAGGAGATCAAAGAGGCGAGCATTTGCTTCATGCCATCTGGGGAGCTGCTCGACAGGGCAACGTTGTCTGGGGAGGGGGGAGGAGAAGGGAAAAAAGAAAGTCTCGGAGATTATGGCCTTAAAAAACAAGCTCAGATGCCACCCTCGCATTAAAAAGCACTGGTTGGCAGTAACAATTAATTTCTTAACTGAAACCCGCCCAACTGTGTCCAAGTGTTTTAATTTGCCTATTGCTACAATATGCAAGGGAGCTGGCAGTAATGGATTTGCAATTAAAACTAAAACTGGCAAAGAAATCGCAGAGCTGGCAAAAGAGCTAATCTGCAAGCCATGATCACAAGATTACAAAGTGTTTATGCACATGCTAATTACCCCAGTACATCGCTGAGAATGACTTGTAGGAGAAAATACTGGGTTTGCGTGATCTAAATCCCCGGATCCGCATGGCCAGCCCAGCTGGCACCATGGGGGAATCGCCGCGGTCCCTGCGTGGAGGGACAGAGGGGGACAAGGGACAGGCAGGCAGTGTCCCCCTGGTGCCATCGCCTCTCCAGCAGGCAAATGCCAGCGGTCACTGGGAGCTGTGTCCCTGCTGGAACATGGACCCCATCGGTGTGAAGGGAAAATCACCCCCATAAATCAGCACCCAGATATTCAACTCTTTTGGCTCTAGTTATTCCAGCAGGTCCCTGGAGATCGGCGGGTTGCAGAGCACAAACATGCACCCAACCCATAGAAATTACCTGCAAGGGACAGGACGGGAAGGGAAAAGGACTGAAAAGTGATCAAACGTCCATGCAAACAGCTCCTAACAGAAAGTGACAGTGGGCAGGGACACCGTGAAGAGCAATTTGGAACCACAGGAGGGAATTTCAAGGAGAAAACAGAGTGGAATAGTAGTTCCAGAATAAAAGGCTGCTGGGAAAACTGAGATTCTTTAATATATAGGATTAAGGATTGCCAGTATCCTCAGGGAGGAAATGTAAATGGGGTTCAGACCATTTTTTCCATAAAAATTAGGAAGGAGAAAGAATAGACTTTGAAGTTCAACATGTTAGTAAATGAAAGCAACAGCGAAGGAGACACAAAGAGAAAGCAAGCCCTGGACGCCTAGAATTATGTCTTAAACACTTGGTACTGAAAGACAGAACCCGAGGTGATGAGGAGACTTCCCTTCATGCCATGCATAGATCCCAGAAAAGCTCTAGATTAGAAACTGCCTGAGAAAAAAAAAAAGGATTGCACAACAGAGGAAGGATGGAGCCCAGCACTGGAATGGGATTCTCCATGCCTTATTCAGCCAGCCCGCGATGACGAGGCCGTGAGGAGCACGTCAACGAAGACCTGGTGCCTATGCCAGGCTGTCCCCGGATGCACGGAGCAGAGAAGGGATTTCTGGACGGTGCTCTTTTTTCTATGACATGGCTGTCACAGTCAGCATGCAAGGAGGTGACAGCTAATGGATGTCTATGGAGATCACAGAGCCACAGATCACAGATCACAGAATGGTTTGGGTTGGAAACGACCTTCAAGCCCATCCAGTGCCACCCCCTGCCATGGGCAGGGACACCTCCCACCAGCCCAGGTTGCCCAAAGCCTCATCCAGCCTGGCCTTGAACCCCTCCAGGGATGGGGCATCCACAGCTTCTCTGGGCACCCTGGGCCACTGCCTCACCCCCCGCACAGGAAAATATTTCTTCCTAATATCTAGTCTAAATCTCAGAAATCCAACGGGCAGCTCTACAGAGATTTGCAGGCTTGGTTGCGTTGACAGGGGCTGATCATTCCCAACCCCCTCATGAAAGCCGGACGGTCAGTCCAGGCTGCACGGAGGCGGGGAAGGACCAGAAGGACACTGTAAGGACACACAGCGATAGCCATCGCGGGGTCTGGCAGAGCGACGGATGGTCTTTGTGGTGACTTCTTGGTATCAATGGCTTTGCTTGGTTCTGGTGGCTGGCTGGGAAGAGCAATTTGTATTTGGCTGATGGTCATTCCAACCTGCCTACTGGGGTGAGGCAATTACGGAGCGAGTTCAGCCCATCGTTACTGGTGGCTGTGGAATGCCATGTGTCAGGAAATGGCACCCGACCATCACCGATGCTGATAAGCATTATGGAGTTAATTAGCGCTGTGATAAGGGTGGTTCAAGAGAGAAGTGCTTCGAAACTTGACTTGGAGATTAATGCCTCCATCCCCACCTGTACCGCACTGTTAAGCAGCTAATGGGACATCCAGCTGCTGGGGAAACGGAGTGAAATTCAGTCATCCATGGAGGAGAGGACACACTATGATAAACAGATGATATAATGTTGGGTCCTTCAGCCTCTAGGACTCTACAGCTCTTCCTTGCTCCAAATGAGACGTGTGGACTGTAAGAGTTTAAAGAGTATAACAGAACCACAAAGTCTTTTGTTGTTTGGGGTTTTTTTGTTGTTGTTGCTGTTGAATACATTTGGGGGAATTTTTTCCTTACATCCAGAGCTTCGGTTGGGTTCGCTGTACCTGGTAGCAAGCATCTCAGCCAGGCTGTGCTGCTGGGGTCTGCCCTTCTGCCTTTCGCAAGGAGAGCCCCAGATACAACTGTTGCCTATTTAAAATCATCTACAAACCAGTTTAATAAAAGCTGACTGCATCTGCTTCCATGTTATTAGTTCTGCCCCAAAACTCTGTTCCTGGCAACACAATGTTCCACGCTAATGAGCCAAATCTTCCCCTCCCATGGCAGTACTCCTAAACCTCCACACCATTCAGTTCACAAAGTTACCACCCTGTTTTTCCCTCGGGGGAGGGAAGGATTGCAGCTGCAGAGGGGGTTCTTCAAATAATATGAAGGCCAAAGATCTGTGGGAAAATCTGCTCTCAGACAAATAGCACTTGGGGGCATCTGCAGAGAGAACCAGCCCCTCTTTACTTATGTCTGGGTCCCACGTCCTTCTGGCAGCGGAGTTTTTCATGAACCAGGGCTGCCATTTATCCCCTGCCAGTTCCTACACCCTACCATCCTCTGTGGGCAGACGGCACCGAGTGGGAGATAATGCTGCAGGGAAGTGGTATTCACTCCAGATGGATTTTGTGGCTTCATGGGAGAAGTTTCGACTCGGGGCAGTTATTTCTCACCCGCTTCTGCTGCAAGAAGGAGGGATTTGGTCTAGACTAGGATGACTTTTTCTCAACTCCTTTTCCAGTGAATTTTCACCCGTTCTTGCCACTTTTCTCCCCGCAGCACCGAGCGCAAGATAAACAGCGAGTCGAGGTTATCGCGCTGTAGCGATGCTGCTCTGGTTAAGGAGAAATCAGATAACTCTCATCACCTAGCTGAAACTCGCTGCTCAACTTTTATAGAGAAATGATAACAGCTGAGAGCTGGAGGGCTCTGCTGCCCTGGCAGACAGCCCGCGGCACCCTGGCTGAGCTGGGGGGGCTGCACCCAGCTCTCCTGACCCCCTGCCCCTGCGTCTGGGATGCCGAGATATCTGGGATGCAGGGATGCCTGGGGTGAAACAATGCCCGGGATGCAGAGATGCGCAGGATGCAGAGATACACGAGATGCAGAGATGCCCAGGAAGCAGGGATGCCCAGGATGCAGGGATGCCTGGGGTGCAACGATGCCTGGGATGAAACAATGCCCAGGATGCAGAGATGCCTGGGATGCACGTATGCTTGGGATGCTGAGATGCCCAGGAAGCAGCAATGCAAAGATGCACGCAGCAATGCAGAGATGCACAAGGCAGAGCCACAGCCACCACGAACACACGTGGCTTTGGCCTCAGTGCGCTCACACCTGGAGCCTCCAGTAAGGAAAATTTACATTTAGAAGCTGACATGGCCACGATTGATGGCTTTAATATTTTACAGATGGATGTGCTAGCAGAACATCTGTCTACCCCATCATGCTTCGTTTCCTCACGTTTCTAAAAGTTGGATGGAACTCATCTGAGCACCTCCTCTAACGCCTCCTGTTCTAAACCTTTCTGCACCGCGTGCGACAGCAGCATCTTCCCTGGAAAAGATTTCACTCGCTTCCGACTTTGCCTCCAGCCATTAACTGACAAACTGGCAGCTAGCTCCTGTTAACAAATGATTTCCTAGAGATTACTGTTTAAGTAAAAAAGCTTCCAAGATAAATAGACTCATTCTTCATGACCAGGAATTTGAATTATGCATCCAGGGGTTTAGTACGTGTGTCCAAAAACTATGCTGTGCGATCCCGGAGGTTGTTCTCATCAGCATATTACAAGCGGGTAAATAAGAAATGACATTTTGTCCTCGGTTTCCCAGCACGGATTTGTCCCACATGGGTATCTGAGACAACGTGCCGGACCATCCAGTCACCGTTCCCATCCAGCTAACGCCACCCTGTGAAATTACCGTTTGGGCTGAAAAAGCGATTTGTTTTTACAGCGAGCAAAGATGCCAACCGCCTGGAAGGAGTTGTGGTTTTAGGGCCACCTGCAACTTGCTAAAAGATTACGAAACTGCAATTTGTTTAATATCTTGAAGTAAATGGTCTAACAAGCAGCACAGCTTACTTTTCTTGGCCAGTCCTTCTCTGATCGTTTCCGAAACATCCCCTCTCGCAGCAGTTGGATTTTATGGGGTTTTTTTTCAGTATCGAGGTGGCTTTCCCTGCACTGCTCTCCAAAAACCGCTTATACATGAAACGATAAAGCTTCAAAATACTCCTGGGGGAAACTGAGTCACGGAAAAACAAGCTCCTGGGGGATCGGGAGCAGAAACTGGGATAAAAGCAGGCTTTCTCCGCTGCAGCCCTGCACGGCAGTCACAAGACTATCCGGTTCCTCTGCTGCAAAACCCGGTAACATGCCTCACTTCTTACCTGATTTTGCGAACATCCTGTGTGAACACATAAACAACCGGCGTTACTCACGGCTGTTTATCTGGCTGTTTACACGCGTCTGACACGGCACCTGGTGCTCCCCGGGAAGGGCATCGCTCGGCTCCGTATCAAAGGAACAGGCAGGGCACGGGAGGGAGACAGGCAGCTCCCACCCCTGGCAAACAGCCACGCACCCGCCCCGCACTCAGGCATTTCCCCCGGTACCAGTTTTAGAAGAAAATTTGGATGAAGAGTGATGCTTTTGGATGCGGGAGCTGCTATTTCAGGGATTCGCTGCAGCCTGCCTCAGCCCTCCCTAGGCATTTATATGCAGATGCACGTCCTAGGTCAGGACAAGGAGCATCTTGTCATTTTAAAACGTTTCATTTTGCAAAGTTTAAACAGATGCTTGTAGTTATAGACTATTTCCAGTAAATGCCAATAACCAAGCAAGTGGCACTGACATATTAAGTAATTTTCTGTCCTCTTGAGTGAGGAAATTAAATTTTCTGTACAACAACTCTTGTGTTCAAGTGCCATCAGAGGCCCCAGACAGCACAGCCGGTGTTTCCACCTGAATTCTGCTCCTAGCAGGAAAAGCAGAGTTCACCAGAATAGTAAAAAATTTCCATTGCCAGATATGACCCTGGTTTCAGCCATCCAATTAATTACGGACAACACACAAAGGCTCAGGCATGATGTTAACTTCAAGCCAGGAGCGTTAAAAACTTTTTAACTTTTTCTGAACGCCAGTATCTGTTGCATTATACAGAGCACGTGTGCCAACAGGAGCCAAAACGTCTTAGCACTTAGTTGGAAATATATCCTTAAATTCCTGCTGGCTGCAGGTAGAAATGAATGCCTTTGCTCTATGAGGTTTCGATAAAATTATTGCCTTGTCAAGGTGTTCCCACGTCCCCTGGTCCAGCGCTTTAGGGAGGTAAATCAGCAACAGCAAACACACTTCTGGGATGTCACTCGACAGTAGGTGATTCTCCAAAGTTGCCAACAGCCTGCAAGAACCCAACTGCTTGATCTAAAAACTCGAGAGCGTGTTTCCCTTGGAAGAGGACTCCAGAGCTGGACAAGGGCCAAGAGCTGCCCTTAGGTTAAATCAAAGCAGAGCAGGACGGGACCTCTCGCGGTGAATCACCCTGAGCTGCACAGCTTGGAGAGCCTGTGTCCTGCCCCCCTGCAGCCACAGCCACATCTGATTCGAATGAAACTCCAGACTTAATGATTTTCATGCCAGCTATTTCAGAAGCTTTTTATTCAACACCCTATTATTTCATTTGCTGTCTCCCAAGATTTTGTTCCAATTCCAAAAGCAAACTTATTTTGAGGAAACAGACTGTTTCCAACTGGCTTCAGAAGGGCCACACACTGAAAACCCCGGATGGGCTCAAACCGCAGCCTTCAGCCATCCTGGTGTTTGGAGGTGTACGTCTCCAGCATCTCCATCCCTACTTACAAAAGCAAAACGCAAACACCAGACCAGCCCTGAAGATTCCAGCGTTGCTCAGAAATCCATCCTTACAGTAATGATTTCAAACAAATAACAAGCTAAAACCGAAACACAACAGCAACCAAATCAGATCTGATGAGCTCTTCAAAAAGATCTGCAGCGATATCAGTTGGCAGGACTCTGTTGTCTATCCCAGAGCTACGGCAGCTCATCCCAGCCAGGGCTTTGCTGCAAACACACCAAAGCCAGGAGGCTGCATCCTTTCATATCTCAAAACAAAAGCCAAGTTCTGATCACTGGGATGAGGAAGAACATTTTTGTTGTGGATACATGACTGTATAATTACTGCAGATTTCATTTGATTTCTTTGGAATATTACAGCAGATACAAAGGCTGGGTAGATGTGGCAGCTCCTCGTGTTATCATCTAATGCTCTGGGTTGACATTTTGACAGTTAGCCCTCCAAAATACCAAGGATGAGTGTGTCTATTGAAGGAAGAAGAAAATATTTCAATTGATAGGAGACAGGGAAATACAACTGATCCTGTCAACCGCTGTCAAACTGATAGCAAGGAAAGAGTTTCGTGCAAAAAAAAATAAAAATTACCCATTTTCTCAATAAAATCAGGGTTAGAAACATGGGGATAAGATCAGAAAGGAACACCACTGGCTAAGGGACTATTCATGGGACCAGAATGTGGAAAATTCCATAAAGCACAAACGTTGCTAAGAATATTCAAAAGTCAAAGCTTTCTGCGGGTGTGCAAGCACAGAGATGTCAACACAACTATTTCATGATCACCGAAATTGCTACTAGCCTGCATCCTCTCTGAATGGCTATTTTTAGGACCCAGCCTTTCATGTGGTATAATGATGTGGATTTTACAAGAGCATTTATAATGTGTTTCATATGGTGTACAGCCCCGGAGAAATTGCTTTGTATCAGAGAAAGTTAAACAAAAAGGTTTGGGTGGTTTTTGGTTGATTTTTTTTTATTTTATTTCTTATTTTATATTATTGCTTCTGTTTTGGATTTAGGGTCAATGTGCATATTTTAATTTATCCTATGTGACAGCACGGGCTGTCCCAAAGGAATACTCAGCACAGCAGGATGCGATCCTGCACAACATCTCACCAGGGTTTCTGAACCCCTCCGGATGGTGCGATTTCCAAGCTGGCGATGCCACAATCTGCACGTTACAGCAAGAAGAAAAACTCAAAGGTCAAATTTCGACCTGGGGCGTGCTGGTGTCAGGGGCTGTCCACCATCTCCCACGTTAGAATTAGACTTTCTTCTTTTAGAGCAAAGTGGTCCAAAGCCAGGTTTGTAGGAGACGATGACTCCTTGCTATCTCTGCTCCCGCGCCAGTAATTCCAGGGCAGCGGCACACAACGAGAACCAACTCATCAGCCTCCCCATGCTAAGAACAACACATTTTCATGTGGTAGATCTTATGATGGTTTATTTCCTAAACATGAAAGCAATCTCCGCAGCGCCATCTCCTCGCTCTCAGAATAATAAAAATTCCACATTTCTGATCCTTTCCGAGAGAATCTCCCCAGCACTTCTTCTTCCACCAGCTTGTTTATAATTGCATCCCCCTCATCCCGAATCAAGCCTATTTTATGATCTTGGGCTTTTGCATTTTGCTTTTGTGCAAGTCCCATCCGAGGGGAACCTCTGTTTGCACTCACGCGTGCTATTCCTCAGAGCAAGCCACAGCAGAAAAAAAATTCAAGATACAGCATACAAATTGAATCACTTAAAAAAAAAAAAAAAGCAAAGAAAAATCTTTTTTTGGTCAGTCCATGATTACTGCGTAGCTCTTCAAGGCAGATGTGTACTTTGTATATTATAGTTCCAGACTCTAAGGCGAACAAAGGAGACACTGTTGAGATGTTTTTTTGCCTATCATTTAATCAAACGTAAAGTTGTTATAACCGGAGGGGAAAAGTGCTCTAGATTCTAGTATCCAGCTTTACTTTGGTTTCAAAAACTTACCACAGCATTGTGGAGTTTATTGTTTTGTTTAACAAAATACTAATTTTGGGACCCCGTGCAACACAATGAACCAGATTCTCTTTGCTGCAGCTGAGCTGGGTTTAGCACAGAAGCGGCAGACGGGAGAGCAGCGGTGGCTCAAAGCCATTTTGCTGACCTCCACGGGATGCTCCGGATGGGTACCGCTACTTCTGCCCGGTTTTGCCAACCCTCCTCATCCTCAGCATTGGCCAAACGTCCCACTTTCTCCGTGAAACCACATCACAGAGGCAGCGGTGGTGGAATAGTCCTTCATAACTTTGGGAATGGTCATGAATTATAAAGACCCAGAGGCAAAAAAAAAAAATAAATAAAAAAAAATCAAAGAGGCACAGGACAGAGCAGTGATAAGGTGAGAGCTCTTCATCCAAGATCGTTGGGAGGTGACCAAGACAAAGATCCTGCTGTAATCAAGCCTCAGAGGCGCGTGATGGTGCAATCACTTCCTTTCAGAAATGAAGTAGGTGGGTTTGTGCTGAACTGGCAGTCCCGAGGCGAGACCCAAGACCTGGGCTGACATTCACCGAGGGTTTGATACAGACTTTGCAGGTTCCCAGGACATGAACCTCTTGCCCTGCCTGGGGGCTGCAGGAGCCGTGCCCTCCCAGCCAGACCGCTGGACCGGCCAGCAGACAGAACAGCCCTTCGGTCTCCCCTGATTCAGTTGGATTCAAACTGGAAACTAAGAAAAGAACAGCTCTGTATCCTGTTACCAACCCTCTGAGTCACCCGTCCTCCTGCCGAACCTCTGTCTCATCCTCCAGACTAGTGAGTATCACCTCAGAGCCTATTTTTCAAAGGGGGATTTGGAAGAACAGCACATGGAAGAGCCTATTTGGGGGGACCCACACGTCCCAGCTTGGCACCAACCTGGGATTTGGTCGGGCTGAGAGGTTTTCCCTGCTGAAGTGGCTCTGCAAAGAGCTCAGGACGCAACTCGTACCTGCTCACCCCTTTCTGTGCCCTCCACCCACCACTGGTACATGATGAGGTAAGAGCATCATGCTGGGAGAGATGCTGACATAAGCCATCTACGGGCACCACCAGCAGCGAGCTGGAGCGGCAAAGGCATGGGAGACCGAGCAGCAAACAGAAGGAGAGGTGTTATGTGATGGCTGCGGACAGCCCAGAGCCTCGGAGGGGTGGGATGGAGAGAAGCTCCCACTCCTCTCCAAGAGGACAGCGCTGGGGACGTGTGGCACCTAGCCTCTCTTCAAATCAATGCAAGGGTTGGGAGAAGATGATCTTTGAGGATTTCTGGAGGAATCTGTGACTCACATATGGTGCAGGACATTTTAGGAACTGAACGGCAGCACATGTGTGACCCAAACCCTCCCTGTCCAGCTCAGCCCCCCCACGAGCACACACGATGCTCAGATTGACGGGTCCTTCCTTCACCCCCTCAACGGTGAATTAGCGAGGGGGTTCAAAGGCCAACCTGTATGAAATGAAGACTAAATTCGGTCTTGCTGAATCACTCATGGCCAAAGGGCAGACAAAGAACTGCGGGTGTGAAATTAATGGCAAGCTACGTTGATATTTCTCAGCACTTGACTGTGCTCCGCCAATACCCACCATGTCCTGTACACCCAGACACGCTCCGGACCAGACTGCAATCCTCGGTGCGCAGCTCACACCACCCATACCCTGAAAACCTGCTTCCCTTGCAGATCACGCTAGAGATAGTGAGGGATTCAGCCTGTGATTAGGATCTGGCCCTTCACGGATGAGCTACGAGAGCAGTCAACAGAGTCATCCCTACGGACTCGGCAACGGCTGCTTAGTCACAGACTCACAGAATGGTTTGGGTTGGAAGGGACCTTGAAGCCCACCCAGTGCCACCCCCTGCCATGGGCAGGGACACCTCCCACCAGCCCAGGTTACCCAAAGCCTCATCCAGCCTGGCCTTGAACCCCTCCAGGGATGGGCCATAGCAACACGCACGTGGTGACTTGAGTGGGTCCCTCGGTACAGCACACGCCAGCACACCCCACCAGAGGGATTTCTCTGAGTTTCCACCCCAATGGAGGAATTTAATGGTGCAGGAAAGGGGCTGCAAGCTGCGAGGCGACACGTGTCCCAACAACGAGCAGCAAGAGCATATCGCAGAGCTCCCCGACACCCTCCCACTGCTCCCCCCTTCTCTCGGTTGAAGCTTTGGATCCCAGACCCAGCAATGTTCTTTCATCTTGGACACGCCGTGCGCCGCTAGCCCCCACATCACTTTGTTCTTCACAGTTAAAATTTCAAAAAATATTAATCATTAACATGGATGAGCTTGGGGAGGTTGGGTTGATGTTGGGTTTCTGCTTTTCTCTCCAAATTCTCAACCAGTCGAGCTAATACCATTGCACAAACAGCAACAGTTGGAAGGTTGCAGGAACGCTGCCTTCACCATACATTATCCCATAGCAACTCCCCACCCACAAAGCATCCCGTGCCCGGGAAGCCAGTTCCAGGGTCGCCAGCGAAGGAATCCCAGTGGGAGAGCAGATATTGTTGAACTGTCTCAATCACGTGCGCTCTTACTCACATGCGCGGATTTACATAAAACTTGCTTTTGTTTCCCTGTGACATTTTTCTTTTCTCTTTTTTTCATTCCAAACAATTTTAAAAATAAGGTTATATTAGACCACACACAGGCAGCGCTGTATCATGTCACTGCTTCTGAAGCAGAACTCTCTAATTTATTTCAAAGGGAAGTTCTGCTTCAAAATTGAGGGTGTGATATGAACTCAGAAATTAACGCAAGAATTTTCCTTGGGGGGGAACCCAGGCTGAATCAGACATGCAATAAATGACCTCGGAAGCCCTGTGCCTTGGTACATCCACCTATCCAACGTTATGCTTTAACATAAAAGAATTATTTTCACCATTATCCTATTTCAAGCTAGGTAGAAGAGCTGCAAGAAGAGGATTTGCTTTGGTCAGAAGGGAACAAATTACTCATCTGTCTGTCTGCCAGGACGTCCATCAGCAGCCTAACGCTTTCTCCCGGGAATTTAGCAATTTACAGGGACAGAGCATCATCCCAGCGAGGTCCCGTAGCACAAGCCCTGCTGCCAGGGGGCCTGGCTGGGATGCTGGTGGTGGAATTGCTCTCCCAGAGCAGCAGGCACAGCTGGGAACACGCGGAGCTACCGCTGGCTGGCAGCTGCCTCCCTCCTGCACAACATCTGGAGAAGGATGCAGCAGCGACAAACCCCCATCACAGGGTGAATCCAGGGAGCTTTGCCACTGGTTTCAACAGGATCAGAACTCCCGACAGGAAAAAGCAATACCAAACTGGTGCCCTGACAGTGCAAGCTAGGACAGGGAGACTTCTGCACAGCAGCAGCTGAGCTGCAGATTTCCTTCCGCCAACTGCTGCGGGGGCAACAGCCTCCTGCAAAGGGACAGGGCAGCACTGGGGACAGGGACAGGAGCTGTGTCCCAGGGCTCAGCCGCTGCTGCCAGAGCTTCTGTCCTGCAAAGGGCGTCAGGAGAATTCCAGCTCCCTGCTTTCTGACCTCATGTTTAGACATTTGGGATCTGTGGCCCCAGGCCTGCAGTAGCGGCACTTTCATCTCACCCTGCCCAAGGGGACGTTTCAAACCCTCTGACCAGGAACCAGGTGTGAGGAGCCCGGCAGAACACAGGGACCAGGCTCTGAACATCCGCATCACTGCCTACAGCCACCGTCTCCTCTGGGGACTCGCGATGTGCAGAGCTCGGGCGGGTACCACCACCCTTCTGCTCCTACCTGAGCTCTGTTAGGTGACTTCACAACTACAAAAATCAGGTCGTGTCTGTTTTCCAAGGAAACCGAGGCTCTCAGACCTCTGCTTCTCCTGCAGACAGAAAGCCCAGTGCCTCAGCTCTATATACAAACCATTGTAACTCTGCCTTGGCACACACCAGAGGTGCACGGAAGGTGTGCGGAGCCCCCCCGGGAGCTCTCCCACCCCCTGCAGTGGGGAGAGCTTGTGCCCTACCTACGGGGCGGCACGGCTCATCCCCCTATTTTATAAACCTATTTACAAAAAGGAACTTAAAGCAACTTATAAATGCTCCTTCTACCATTTAACTAGCACATGGTACAAGATATAACAATGTTCAGAAAACCCCCTCGGGTCTAAACTCAATTATACAACTGTAGCAAGAAAAATATTTTAATCTGATCAAAGTGTTAACATGTTTGACCATGTCTGACCTCTAATGTTTGTAACCACCTAAAAGGCTGATGTTCTTACTAAGGATGTACCTTAATTTGATTTAAAGTCATTTGTACTATTTAAAAAAGGATATAGTTTTATGATTTTATATTTCATTTAGAAAAACAGCTCCTCAACTTGTTAATATTCTTTGCAAGTTTCTTGCAGATTTTTAACCGGCAAATCCTATATATTCCACTCTGGGAAAAGCTGGACTTTGCAAGAGTCAGGAGACTCAACGCAGTTGTGAACCACCACACATGTGACACCCGAGAGCCGGGTGAGAAACGGTTCTCCTGGTGCCCTGCAACGTTTTGAGATTTCGGATGCGTGCACAGGCTGCGCTGAGATGCTCTCAACACACTTGACTTACTGCATGCCCTCCCAGCCCGGCCAGCTGACGAGGGTTCCCAGAACGATCCCAAAACACAGGACACCCGGGCTCAGCCCCCTGACTTGTCCCCAGCTCCAGGAGCATCTTCGCCCCCCCACCCTGGCCACCCCCATTCTCTCTGATAGCTCCACTGCCAGCCCAGGCTACTCGTGCCTGCTCAAACCAGTATCCCTCCAGTTAATTGCCCTCAACTGGCGTTGGGCACCTGAAGCAAAGGTGGGCCACCGAGCCCAGCGCCTGGGACCTGCCCGCTGCGGGGTGGCTCTTGTCACACATCCTGCAGCTTGCTGGGGACATCATCTGGGCTGGGCGATGCTGCGGATGTCGGGTACCCAGACACGTTCAGTGCATCACTCCAGGACAACATCAGAGCATGTAAATAACACAAGTGGGTGTGTTTTGGTAAAAAAAGAGACAATTTTGGCTGGGGAGATGCGGGCAGCCGAGCAGGATGCTGGGGTGAGCGCAGGATGCTGGGGTGAGCAGTTAGTGGGCTACAACCACCTCGAGGGAAACAAAGCAAAAGTGACGCCACAGAGAAAATAAGAAAGAAAAAAAGGGAAGCGGCTCGGTGGCAATGCCGGCAGCGACACACCCACCCAGGCAGCGCTCCGGCCCGGCTCCAGCACCGCTCGCAGCACCTTGCTGGGGTTCGGAGGGAGCCCACAGAAAAAAAACAACCCTGGTGGTTTTACAGGGTGTCACAGGGTGGGGGTCCAACCCGCAGCCTCGGTGCCAGCCACCCTTCATCTTTCAGGGACCTGTGTTATATTTTTGCATCAGTTAAACGTAAAGCCCTGACAGTTTGCCAAAGCACTCCTGGGTTAATTTTTTTTCTTTTCTTTTTTTTTTTTTTTAAGATTCTGAAATTAATCCTAACTGCAAACAACCGTTTCCAGGAAGCCCCACGAACCAAAATACAATCTCCCCTCTCGAGTGTGCGCAGGGCTGTGATGCACAATCCCACTCACTCGCACAGCCCTCCTCCCCGGCTCTGTGCTAAAGTGTTCGTTAAACACTGCTACGGATGGGTAAGTATCTGCAATCCTCGGTCATGGATCCGACCTCCTCAATTATTGGAAGCAGCCACCAGATTAGAGCCCCCGCTTTATATAACATACACAGGAGCAATAAATCCGTGCGAGAGCAAGACATCATTTACTGCGATAACCTTTGCACAGTCAATATAATGACAAGGCAAAACAGCCCAGAAGGATGTAGCAGAATAGCTGCTGTATCAAGGCAAAAAAACCCAAAGGACCAGCCTCTATCTGAGGAAGAAATCTGCCTGGGTCTGTCAGGTAACAGATTTTTAGTTGAAAACATCAAATTGGCGTTAAGTCAGGATCCAAGCAGGCCCAAGTGAAGGGTGATTTCTGTGGCTCTCGAGGGGATGGGATCATTCCTCCTCTGCTCCTCAGTCCTCTCCCTTCGAGCTCTGCACAGGCTCCGGCGGTAACCCCTGGGGTTTGTCATTCCATATCAAGGAAGGGAGATTCACAAACCACAATCTACCTTTTAGCTTAATTGCTAATAAATAGGCTATTGCACTTCCCTGCCATTCAGTAAGGGTTTAAGATTTAAAAAAATAAAAATTCCACTATAACAAATAATTGCTGGGTAAATGTAACTCTGAACTCACACAGATTGTACTGCAGGGAGCAAACTAAATGCTTTAAACACGACAAACTTAATGTCATCATTTAAATATTTATCAGGATGAGAGCAGCTTAATATTTTAGAGGGGCACAGGGGATACCTGGTACCTGGGGGAAGGGACATGAGGTAGGAAGCAGCAGAAGAAACAGTTGGTGGGATTACAACAACATACACTGGCCCTGCCTTGGAAACACATCTTGCTGCAAACTTCAAAATTTAGGGACAGATCCTCACATCGGCTTCAGCACAGTGAGGCCAGCGCGCAGGCGGGGAGATCGGCCCCCGGGCAGGGCTGTGCGGGGGTACGGGCAGGGACCCGTCTCCTCCTGCCGCGCAGGCCAGCGGGGTCGGGGGGGGGACACGGCAGATTCCAGCAATCAGTATTTTATCACACTGTGAGTTTCATACCCCAGAACCCATCGGTTTTTCTAAGGCCAGCTGAACATCCTACTCCTCTAGTGAACAAAGGGGTGACATGAACGAGAGCATTATATATTCTCTTAAACCTTATTGCTCTACAGGTTAAAAACTAAAACTGAAATAAACCGAATGATGCTCTGTTCTCATTTACCGACCGTAAAAGCAGAATAACATCTGAAATGAATGTAGCAATGCCAGTGCCCCAGGAGCCACACGAGCACTATCTGCTGCAGTGGCATGACATTATTTTCTGAAGTTCTGACAGAGGCGGTGATGGGAAGAGACAGCTTTTGTAGAGAAGCCTTTAGTTTTGATTATTCAGAGAGCAAAACTTACAAACATTAGAATATACACAATAACTAAAGCTGATTTGACCTGAGAGGGAAAAACTTTCCAGGCAGAAGATGGGAATAGTCCTCCAGAAGCACCAAGACTTTTCCTAAAAAACCTCTATTGCCATTTTAGACGCACAAGATCCATTCCATCATCCACAACCGAGCCCTAACTGAAGGCAGGCCAGGACCTGGCTGTTTTATAAGCAAATACATCAAACTGAAGCTAAGCTGCGGGACACATCCCTGAACACAACCACCAGAAGCTGCTCATCTCCAAAGCCTGTGACCCAGCAAAAGGAAGGGACACTCTGATACCAGATATTCGGGTTTGATTGCGGGCAGAGTAAAGGCAAACCTGGAGGATGGGGAGCTTGGAAAAGAAGCTCCTCCAGCAAAGACGGAGTGAAGTAGGCGCTTGCTGCCGAGCATCTTTCCCCCTTCCCACTCCTCCCTCCGGCTCGGACACAAGAGTGTCCGGACAATTTAGAAACAGGGCTGCAATTTCTCAGGAAAAAAAAAACAACCCACACATGTAGGTGCCTGCACAATTCTTGCAACGTACTTGAGCAGCAAGAGAGGCCACGAAAGTTCTCCGTAAGGAGAGGATGAACTCACCAGAGGTGACATAGATCCGTTTGGCAGATACGGGTCTGAGAGCATGAGGAAAGGGTAGCCGGAATACGCGGATCCTTTATACATCCCTGGGTCCTGATGCTTCATACCTGCTAGAATTAAAAGTTCCCTGTCACCATTCGCCTTACTACAGGTGATTCCTCTGCCTGTCGGGGGGGTCCCCGAAGAGGTTACCGCACATTTTGGGAGCCTTTTTGCTCCGTACTCCTCAGAGAGGGTGTCAGGGGGATGTGAAGGTCCCCTAGGGGAGCGGCGGTCCTTTCCCCAGGGGGGCTGTGGCAGCCAGTCCAGCATCCCTCACTCCCGGGGGGGTCACAGGGTGCTGGGCTTGGGGACCAGGGAGGGGATCACCCACCCGGGGGATGGCCAGCGCTTGGCTGGACGGGGCGAGCCGAGGAAGGCAACCGAGGGGGGGACACACACAGAGAGAAAGACGGGGGGGGGTCGCAGTGACTAACCATCATCCATGTGGTCCGGGAGCTTGTCCTGATAAACCCTCTGCGGATCCTGCACACGCCTGATGGCCTGCATGGGGAGGAGAGAGAGAGGCAGAGCGGGGGGT
>VZTO01010533.1:0-52630 GCA_013400615.1 Syrrhaptes paradoxus | reverse complement strand
ACACACACACAGACACACGGACACACGGATATGTACATACACACACGGGCACAGACACACAGACGTACATACACACAGACACACGGACATGTACATGGGCACGGACACACGGACAGAGACACGGACACACACACAGGCACGCATACACACAGACACACGGACAGACACATGGACACACAGACACCACACACACACACAGACACATGCACACACACAGACACGCACATGCACACATGCACACACACATGCACACGGACAGACGGGTGGACTGACACACACCCACCCACACAGACACACGGACACATGTGCATGCACACACATGAACACAGACACGCACACACATGTGCACTCACAGACTGGCACATGCACACACACGCACACACATGCACACACACGTGCGCACATGCACACACATACATACACACATGCGCACACACGTGCACACACGCGTGCACATGCATACACGCACACACAGACGCTCATGGACCGCCAGCCCATCGCAGTCCCCACCCCACGCTATAGCAGGGTGACCCCCCTTCCTGGCCACACAGCCCGGCACAGGGAGGAGGGACCCCAGCAGCCCCCCAGTGCCAGCCCAGCCCGGCTGTGGGGGCGGCGGGTTTGGGGGTGCAGAGTGGTGCGATGGTGGGCTGCTCTGGGGGCTTGGGGCAGCCCCTGGCTGTGTGCGCACATCTGTACACACAAACCTGGTGTGCACATCTGTACGCATGTGAATCTCTGCTTACACATCTGTACACACACCTTTGTCCATGCNAGAGTGGTGCGATGGTGGGCTGCTCTGGGGGCTTGGGGCAGCCCCTGGCTGTGTGTGCACATCTGTACACATGTGAATCTCTGCTTACACACCTGTACACACACCTTTGATCATGTGTGTAGACATGTGTGCCTGCACATACATCTGTGCACATACATCTGTGTGCACACACTTCTGCACACACATCTGCAGACACGNTTGCACACACACATCTGCACACACATCTGCACACAACTCTACAGGTGTCTGTGTACATCCACACACATCTGTACCCACACGTCAGCTCACACGCCTACACATCTGGCACACGCGAGCACTCGCACACCTACACACGCACCAGTGGGATTCGCACACATCCCCAAGCATGTCTGCGCAAGTGAGCACTGCACACATCTGCACACACATCTGCACATGCACACACATCTGTACACACAAGCACATCTGCACGCTCACATTTGCCCACGGATCTGCAAGCACAGATGGGCAGCTCACAGCCAGAAGTCTGTACATGGAGCTGCAGACACACATCTGCACATAGGTGTGCACACACAGACACCAACATACACACGCACACACATCACACAGCAGCACATACATGTGCACACAGACATCGACACATGTATGCACATAGCGTGCACACAGACATCAGCACATCCACGTGTGCACACGCCAGCTGCGTGTTGGTGGCTGTGGGTGCCCATGGGCACGCAGGGGTGCCGGTGGCCGTGCGGCAGAGCACGCGGCGGGCCCCGGGCGATGCCATGGTGGGCCCCGGGCGATGCCATCGCTCCCTCAGCCCCGGCCCCTTCGCAGGCACAGACGTGACGTCGGGTTGCAGAAAATTATTAGTTTTCCTGCCTGGCCCCGAGGGTCAGGAAACATGAAATTAACGTCTTCGCAGCCAATTTTGAAGACACTAGACACTTCTGTGTCAGCGTCGGAGTTTTTTTTTTTTTTAAGCAGTTCCCATGAAAAAGGAAACTCCCCATCTCTTCTGATCACATACGACAGGTCCTGTGCATGTCTCCGGTAGCTTAAAACAACACACCGATATTTATTTTCCTTAATTAAGATTGCATAAGATAGCCCAGGGTTCTGGAGACTTTTCTACAGACTGTAATGACGCCATGTAAATTGTTTTTGATGACCAAATACACTCCATACTGTCACATTGGACCCTTGAATAGGAAACTAAAAATCTTGGTCCCTGTTTTTCTTAATTAGGGTATTATTACGGGGGGGATATAATCTCATTACTTTTTGGGGAGGAGAAGAACTAGTTGCAGCCACTTTGAAAAGTACTGAATATATTTAAATGAAGCAAAAATCTGTCTTTCTGCTAATTGCTGATTTTGCATGACATAGAATTATTGTTCTGATTTCGGGGGCACAGTTTACACCAGGTTAAAGGAGGTGGGAGAGGGAAAGGATGCTGCTTGCTTTTTTTTTCCTGCTCAGCTCTCCCATCCAAATGAACGAGCGGGCTACCCCATAGGAAATTCTGTCTGCAAATTTCCATTCTTTTAAACATCACAAAAATAAAATAAGCTGCAGCCACTTTGAGTAATAATCATTTGAATGAAATATTTGCTACTTTAAGTTTTTTTTTTTTTCCTTTCAGATGATCCTCTTGTTTTGCATGTGAAAAAAAAATCGTCTGAGATTTACAGCCCTCCCAAATGGAGATAAAGCCTTGGCAATGAGTTGGAAACCTGTTGTAATCTGTGATCCAGGAAACAAAGAGCCTCATTAATGCAGAGACTTTGGTGAGCCTTTGATGTTAGCTAGCATAGCATTCACTCTCAGTTCCATTTGCATTTAAACATTCATAAAAACATCATCTCTGCTTCCTTTGCCTTAAGCAATTTAGGAGTAAAGTATAGCTTCTATTTAAAGAAACCCACTGTGGTGAGGCTTAGAATACAAATATCACATAATCTTCAAGCAGAGCAAATATTTTATCCTACATTTCTGGTGGGCACATTTAATGATATTATATTTAAGACCCAAAATAAAAGATCCTTCTTATTTTCATTAACCTTACACCACAGATCCGAGTGAAGAGAGGAAAGGGGCCCTGTTAATTCTAAATATACTCCGTACCAATTTGTGGAAGTAAGAGAATCCAGAGGATTTTACATTATTCACAAGAGCTGAATTTTTGAAAACTGGATGCCTACAGCAAGGTGCCTGAGTCTGTATCTAGGCACACAACACTGCAAATTTTAAATGAGGTTAGTTTTTTATCCATAAGTAGTTTTCTGAACTGAATAATCTTCACCCTGGTGATAGAATGGAGTAAAAAAAAAAAAAATTTTTTTTTTTTTTTAGATTTTCAACAAACAGAAGTAAAAAGTAAAATACTAAAAAATTAGAATAAGCCTAACACGTGGAGATTTTCTTCCAAGAGAAGGCACTGTTGCTCCCAGCCGGCATCCTGAGGGAATGGCAGCGTGTGGGGAATTTGGGGAATCCCTTAGAAAACAAAGCCCCGTCTATGTTAGTCTTTTCAAAAGTATTATTCGCGCGCACACCTACGAGAAGTGGAACAGCGCTAAAAATATTGGAGTCAGCTTGACTTGACGTTCGGAAATATTCCACTCGGGTTGTCCGCGGTCACTGTACCATTAAAAATAACAGAGCGAGTTGAAATGGATCCCGTGTCCCATCGGGAGCTCTTTATGCCTTTACTCCTAGGAGCAAATATAAGGAGAGCTTTGTGCTTGGTGCCGTGGTGCGGTGCAGCCAGCCTGATGTTTTAAGCATTATAAGCAAGTTTCCTATATGATGAATATCCAAAATGAAAAACTGACATGGAAAACACTTAAAAACAACTTTACCTTGGATAAAATATTTCTGGAGCGGGATCAAAGTAAAACAAAAAGCCTGGCTCACTTGTCAGATCATATCGGCACTGAACTTCAAGGTTTGATTTGTATTATTTACATGGAAAAGGTCCCAAGAAACCAATTTGGCACTACGTATCTTCATTACGTTTTTTTGCTTGTACGGGTGATTAAATCAATCTAGGGTTCCTATTTTAATTTTTTTTGAAAGGTGCAGCCATCTGTGAATTGAGGAACTTTTCTGATGTCATCTTTGTGCTTCAGACATGCTTTTTTTTTTCATATTTTCTTTTTTTTTTTTTCTCCCTCTTTTTTTTTTTTTTTTTTAAATAAGGAAACTTTTTAAGGAGCACGTTTTTTTCGCTGTTAGAGTTTCTAACTGTCCTGCCAGGAACTCTTTAGAATGAAAGGTTTATAACATCTTTTTAGAACATTTTAACAGTAACACCTGCAGGTAACAGTAAACCAGATTAAATTATAACCCAGTCTGTCTGTCAGCCCGTCCGTTCCCCATCCTGCGTTTATCAGCGTGTTCTCCGCGTGCCGTGTGTGTGAAACTCAGCACGTGTGTTCTTGCACCGCGCTACGCACGGCGGCGGTGCGCGGCTGCACCAGACACATCACGTTGAGCGAAGCCTCTCCTTTAAAGTCGATGTAAATGCTGCCGCTAAAACTCCTCTGAGGCTAGGGTTTCGCCTTCTCTTCTTGAAAAGGGGGAAGCACTTGGATTCAGTTAGTTAGTTTGTTTGTTGTTCTCAGTTTTCTGTTCATTTAATGAAATCGGTTTGGAGTAGCTCCCATTTTACTCTCTTTGGTCACATTTTATCTTCTGATACAAGTTTATTTAAAGTGGGGAAGGGACACATCTATCCCTGGTGGGTTGAACATCCTGCATCTGCCTACAAATTTCATTATATTTGCAGCAAATGTGTTTCCCCGATAAGCACACATGAATCAAAATAGGCTTTAATTTAAAAACACATTTATTTCAGCATGTTTTGTTTTTGTAGCCAATTAATGAGTTCTGTACTAACAGAGGAACCTTCTAAATATTTACCATTCCTTCGGAGACACATTTCCATGATCGTCCCGTAAGGATGGCTTGATTGATAGATTGCCAGTGGAAATGTTTCCGATGAGAGGGATGAGAACTCCTGTGCAGGGTTCCAGCTGGGTGCAGGAGCTCCTGGAGGATAGGCTGGGACCAGCTGAACTAATCCTGGCAAGTGACCAGACTAAATCAGGCCACGGAAAGCTCTGTTTTGCCCAAAGGGGTTTACACTGGTGTAATTACCTCGGCGTAGTCATAGCAGGAACATTTCCTTAGTCTAGACAAGCTCTAATAGGTAAAGTAGATCTATCGTTTGCAACTGAAACATCTCGACCCAGCGAAGGCAGGCGCAAAGCCTCGCCGCCTTCTTCCCACTTCTCCTTTCCTTCGCTCGTGTGCGCCCGGGCACAGCGGGATTGTGTGTTGGTTTGGAGCATCCTCTGGTTTGGTTGGTCTGCAATAGAAAAAAGGGTCAAGCAGTCACTCAGCCGCTTCCCCATTCGATTCACTCTGCTCACCTTAATCTTGCACCATTTTAAGTGTTTATTTGACTTGGTGCATTGATCTAAACGTACTTAAAGGATTCACTGGCAGCTGCCAGAAGATTGCTTTTAAAATCCCAACAGCAAATTGACTCCCTGACATTGCAATATTTAGGTTGCTTTCGAATGTCTACATGCTCCCCTGGAAATGTTTCCAGCTGTTAGGACCGGAGACTCCTTTTTTCCTCCTCGGGAGGCACGTAGCGAAGGCATTGCAGCCTGCCCTCTGGGGCCAGCATCCTGCCTTCTCCAGGAAAAGAGGATAATCTCTCTCGAAAGACTTCATCAGATGTCAAAAAGCCAGAGTGTGAAATCCACTTTGGAGACTGTGATCTTTGGACAACCCCCTGCATGTACAGCACAACGAGGCACAAGCCATCGTCGAATCTCCCGGCGCAGTTTTTGGGTTTTTCCTTTGTCTAGGAGATGCACACTGTTTCGATTTTCTCAGGTTGTAAGACTGTCTCTTTGGGCAGTTTTCCCTTAAAAAAGTCTTTTCTTTGTTCCAATTACAAACAACACTTCAGATTATTAAAGGACTTTGAAAGACTCGCCGATTCTTCACCCGCTGCGTTTTGTTCACCTCTTGCTGCTGGAACCGGACCAAGCGACTGGCACCGTATTTAATATTTCTTATTACTTTCACTGTCAGGTTCTCAGGCGCTTGCCCAATGCTGAAAGATCTGAGTTTCAAACAGGAAGGAGCATGTTTATTTGTTTACAAAAACACTTTTCCAGGGCTGCATCCTGTGGTCATACAATCATCCAAGCCGTCCCAGCTCCGATGACTCATGCCTCTAAATTAAAAGGACCCATGAAGAGGCATCTGCAGAGTCGTGCTCATTGCTTCCACAACCGTTTTCCCATAAACCATAGGGAAAAGTATGTTGATTTTTGGGTCTAAAAAACCTTATTTTTATCAAACCAAAGGACTGGATTCCTTTTTTTTCTCTGACAGTGTCCTTTAGATTGTAACTAAACCCTTCCCAGCCGATACAAGTAGCCCCTTGCTGTACGTTTGGTACAATTCCCACCAAGTACACCTTGTCCTGGGATTCCTGTTTGTACATCGGATGGAACAAAGTCCAGGAGAAATCCAAATATTGTCCTTTGAGCTCAGGCTCTGGTCAGACACGCTACGCAGGCTGCAGCAGAGCCTGGTTAAGAGGTTGTTATCCAGAGCCAGCTCCTTCCCTGCTCACAGCCGCGGGTGACGGTGCTCCAGCGGATGGGACAGCGCGGTGACACACTCAGGCACTCCCCAGCCTGCTTCTGTTCGAATGAGCTCATTTCTAAAGGACAGCCCTGTTGTTAAAGGGGCATTAATGAGAATAATTTCTGCAAACCTGGGTTAGACGGATCTGACCGAGGATCATCGCTGACAATGGGGCTGGGCTGCGGCAATGAACCACTGGATTCAGAGGCAGGTGGTGAAATCGGTTTTGGTTGTCATGATGTGGGACATCTGACTTGAGAACTGCTGTCTCTGGATGCTCAACGGGGCAGAGAAAGGAGCGAGACCCAAACGAGGGGCGGCTTTGCCAAGAGGTACCTGCGGAGCCCGGTGCTGCTGTGGAAAGTGGAAAGAGTTTGGGATAATGATGACAACCTTGGCTGCAGCTCTTTCTGTGATCCCCACATTAGCACATCAAACTCCCGCCGAGCCGAGCTGGAGGCTTTGGCAGTCTCCTGCCTTCCCCGAGCACGCGGCTGAGTCCCATGGCAGGAAGCCCTCCCTGCGTCTCTGCAGTCCGACCACCTCCTTCCCCTGCCTGGGCTGTGCAGAAAGAAAAGAGGGAAAGAAATGGGAACAGCTGGAAGGAAGTGAGAGTAAAGGGAAATTGTCAGGGTAATGGTGGTGGGATAGGGTGGCCGGGTCGGAAGCCAAAGGAAAACGATTCCAATGTCTGAAATCCACCCGTATTATGCGGGCTGTATCCATCTCTTGTACACTCAGCACCACTCCAAACCCGTGGCAAAAGGTGGGTCTTGCTCTGCACTTGTTAGGTTTTTTCTGCGTTGTTTTTAGCTTATGTTTGGAGCCTGCTGTGAGAAAGAAGAAAAATAATTGAAGAGATGAGGGGGAAAATGAAGCGGGGAAAAGAACATAGGACTAGGGGGGAACGCTGAATTTATAAATGTTCCCAGCAAAATTATTGAAAGGCAAAGGAGGAGGCAACTGAACACATTTACAAATCTGGATTCAGCAAGGCAGAGCTTGCTGCTAATGAATGCAGAACACTTCATTTACTGCTCGGAATATGTTTTTATTTATTTTGCCGATGCTATTTCTTTCAGATCTTTACTGATTACTTCCTCGAGACACTCTGACAAGCCAGGGTGAGCTTGTCAGCATCATACTTCTCTGTACTTCAGACTGAAAAATGAAAGAAAAGCGAAGAAAGGTAGATGCGGAAGGGAGGCTTGGATTCCTGCATCATTTATGCCATCCCCCTTATCCTCACCATTTCCCTCTTGCCAACAATTTCACCACTTCCCAATGGATGTGGGGGACCTTGTGCAAAGCCCGGCATGGTTGCTCCTACCTACTTGGGAAGTGCCTATACAGAAACCAGATTAAAGCGGCGTTAAAAGCCGTGCTACAAATCCGAGACGATTCTTATAGTTGGTTTGGGCTCGCGGAACAGAAGGGATGCCTTTGAGTTGAACTACATGTTTCAACAGTATGTTGTTCTGAAAAGTGTTGTATATGTGCCGACATCCGCTGTTGGCATGTGTACAGACTGGAGCTTGCCAGCTCCTCCTAATCTGGAAAGAGGAGACATGCAGTGTTAAATACATGTGTCATCACTAGTCATTCCCCCCCCCCCAACACTTCCCACCCCCCAATTTTATCATTTGGTTGTGCAATGTATTTGAACCAAGTCAGCCCATTTAGTTTAGATGAACTCGGGCCAAGTAACTGTACTGGAGCTGACTTCAGAGGCTTGAGCGGAGTTGCTGGAGTAGCTCTTCCATAAGTAAAGGCAAACACTCTGTTCTGCTCCTTGTTCTACTCCCGAGACAAAGGCCTTTTGGTAGGGTTGCAGTCGGAGAGATGGGGGGGGAGAGCCCCTAAGAAAACAACCAAACTATGCAGCTCATTGCATCAGGAGACTTTTGACTCCCATCGTATGAAATCGTACAGGCAAAGCAGGGCCAGGGTAAGCAGAGCTGACAAAGGGGACTCCGAGGAAACCCATGCTTCAAGGGACGGTTTTGGTGACTCAGAAGGTGACATGGGTTCTTCTGAGTCAGGACTGAAGCAGTGTTCTGGCATGACGTTAGCATACCCGGGCTTAGGATATTTTTTAGACTGAAAGCCTGACTACTCCTGCCAGGAAGGGTCCTGGGAGATTTTTGCACTCATACAGATGGTGATTCCAGTCTCTTGGTCAAAGTCCAGCTGCATTAAGTGTGTTTTCCTGCAGTAACTGCTCTGTATGGCATCAATTATTGTCCCCTTTAAGGCTGTGGCCATGGTCTATGGCACAGCCCTGCAGCTGGCTGTGATGCACCTTGAACTCGTTAGTTGGAAGCTAACACCTGGGCAACTACAGCCTCAGCCGCTCAGTATTTAGGCAGAGGGCTCAGGGCTCCTTCCTTTTCCCCGACGATGGCCACAGCACCGGTGGTAGGTGAGTTCCCTCTTTTAGAACGAGCTTGTGTGTGTCCCCAGGGGCTGGAGGGGCACCTTGGGGTTCCTGGGCTGGCTTGTGTGGCTCTGCATGGTGCCACCAGCGCTTCACGGACCACGGGGTATGCTCAGGGCTCACCCTCAGCTCTCTCCTGTTTTCCTTAAGTGGCTTTAGTGTTCCTTACCTTGTCCAAGTGGGCTGGTAGCAGAAATCCTGAATAGGGTCAGGAGTCCTTGGTGGATCCTGGTCCAGACTTTAGCTCTCTCGAGACCTTCAGTGTTGGCCTGATGCATATAGGAGTTTGTGCCCTTAATTCTGGGGTGAATCTGTTGGTTGTCTGTTTGTGGTGTGTAAGGATCCAGAAATGATGCAGTAGGAGTAGATGATGCATTTCTGAAGGCTACGGAGATGTGGAAGGTGTGTGGTTGAGATAGGCATTTTGGTAACAGACAAAAGCACATAAGCAGAAGGAGAAGAATAAAAAGTACTTAAAAATGTGATCACCAGTTTTAATGGCTAAGCATGAATTACATTATGAGATGCTTTCATCTTCGTATAGGTTAGCATTCTCCAGCTTTTTACATTTGTATATAAATATTTTTCTTGAAGTCAAGTCAGCCTAATTGGAAGTAAGAGCTATTCTGTGTCGTTTATTTTAATACTCTAATATATTTCCCCTAGCTAATCATTGCTATTTCTAAATATAAATTTCCTTTCCTTTTCTTTCAAGTCATGTAAAATGAAAGGGTCTGCTTTACTCTTTGACCTTCTCTAACAAGCAGACCCTTGAAATGCAGCATTTCCAGAAAGCAGGCTGTAGGAACAACAGATGGATTTAGTAAATTACAGCCTGCAGATGAATTGGATGAAGAGTCAGTTTGGGATGGAAGCTTAAAATACACAGAAATTTGCTATGCTGTAGCTTGTTTCTTGCTGTCAAACACTGCCTGGTAAATGTGTAGCTTGTGTGACGCTGGCTTTCTGTCCTGATTGATTTGTAGAAGCCGTTCCATCCCAAATTACCAGCTATCTGGGTGTCAGCCTGCAATTCTGCTCAGCCAGGAGACTCTGTCCTCTAGGTACGTTGCAGCGTTTTGCATTTCTTTCATTTGCTAAAGCTATTCTGACAGACTGCTTACACTGATCAGCAGATTCTAAAACCTGTTTGTGGTTTCCCAGGGATTTCATAGACAAATTAGTGCATGTGCATTTGCAGGACAGGTGACTTCTAAATGATAAAAATGCTGTTTGTAATCAGAGTGCCTTTCTTGTAACAATCATCTTGAGCTACGTATTTGCTTATCCTCCAAGGCGTTAATCCTTCTCAGGATTAACAACTGAAAAGTGTGGTCTTGGTTCTCGCTGATGTAACTAAATCCTACCGAGTTCCCAAGGTGTCGTTGTGTGCAAGGACTGCGGGAATGGACGTTCACCTCCGTAACTTCCCTCCAGGTGGTTTTGCTGTTGCTCCGAGGTTTGAGGCTCTGTAATGTGTTTGATACAGAGCAGCAGCAGTAAATTGTCATTGTGATCAAACACAAAGCTTCTGCAGGGAAGAATAAATTATTCGCATGGGTGTGATGAGCGCTTGAAGGGAGTTTGATAAGTTGCACGTTGAGCACTGGGAAAATTTCTGAAAATGATCCATGTTGTTCTTCATGGTGTCAGGAACTTAATGTGGAAAAGTGATCATCGCTGGCTCTGGTCAGTATTGTTAAAGGTCTTGGAAATGAATATATGTAGGATAACATGGCCATCAGTACAAGATCAGGTAGGCTCAGGATTTTTTAGATAAATAGGGATTTATTTCTACTTTTATATTCATAAGATGGTCAACATGTTTTGCAAGTTCCTACACCATGTCTGAGTTTGCAGACCTTGAAGTCACTTGGATTTCAATCAGTCGTGTGACAGACTTCAGTGAATCTCTGCATCAGGGTTTTGCAGGGTTGTTCCGTCCGGGACTCGCAGGAATCTCCTCTGCTGTAGCTATGATGTGATTCCCTTTTGTAAGGAAAAGATGCATATGGTAATAATGAGGATGGTAATAACAACAATCTTGTCAACACTTGGGAAATTTGTGCAAAACATTCTCGGTGCTGCTTTCTGCCTGCCCCCTGGGCGTGGGCTGCAGTATCAGCAGCTGCAGTTCATTACTGCCCACTGCCCTGCTCCCCAGATCCACAACTGGGGGCTTTGCAGCCGCTCGGCTCCCGGCCCCAGGCATGCCCTGGCTTCCCTACAAAGGGAACTGGTGCATGTGGGCGCCGGGTGTGCATGCAGATCTGAAATGGAGACGGTGCGGGGCGAGGGTGTGTACCCAGGGATGAGGATGGGAGGGTGGATTGCAGAGAGCATCTGCCCAGCGATGTGGAGGCTGCCTCCAGGGATCCTTCCCTACGAGAGTGTCTGGCACTGCAAATGCTCTGCTCGCAGAGCAGGTCTCGGTGCTGCAGTACTTCATGTGCTGGTAGCATCCAGAGGGCAGGCTACAAATGCGATGCTTACACTTGGTAATGTTGTTATGAGACTCTGCAAAATTTTCCCCTAACTCACAGATCTGTGAGCAGCAGTAACACAATGCAAACTTTAACAGTTAACCACAGTAAACCAGCAACCCCAGCATGTACCTGGGAGCTTCTTCCAAGGCAGGCACTGGGAGTGAAAATACAATATATATTTTTTTTCTTTTCAAAAGGTCTATCCCACAGCAGTTATCTGCACAGTGGGTTTCAGTGCATTCCTAGGGCTACTCACGTGTAAAAGGGCTGCAGCGATGCGCGGTAACCGGAATAGTTTTTCCATGACGTGATTTGCGACTGCTCGAAGGTTTGCAGCTCCGTAATGTGAGTCGTTGATGCAGAATATCAGTGAGTTGTCACAGTGATCAAACAAAGTCCTTTTCTTAAGCCACTCACAGCAAGGCTACATAACGGTGTAAGATGTGAAATGTCCAGCTGAAACTCTGCAGAGAACTGCTGAGGGAGGCAGAACGCAATTACCCGTGTTGGAGGCTGGCCAGGTTTCCAAGGTTAACACCTTTCATCTCGACATCAAATCTTTAATGACCACATGTGGTAAAGGCATTTGTTCAACACTGCGTTTGGGAATACAGCACATCCAGAGTTACCGGGCCTCTGTTGTCATGCTGGAGCGTTGGTTCAGTCTTGGTCTGAAGGAAAACTGCTCTTGAAGTTGCCAGCAATACTTCGCAGACAACCACACACTTCCTCTGCAGATTCCTGTTGGGGTATAACCAGGACCTACTGGTCTGATTTTTCTTTCTTCCAAATGATCTGGTCCTCTGTCCTTCTTACAAGCTAACAGCGAACGCTGTAATTACCTTTATTTTCAGGTTGCCAAATAAAATAATTAGAGAAGTAGGCATTGTGATTTTGGAAAGATATGTTAGAAAATGAAGGAGAGTGATGACAGCATGTTCGCACCGTGCCAATTAAAACACTGCTGAGGAGGTTCAACGCTACTTCCTGGAGATCCAGGCAGAAAAAAAGAGCTTCACAGGGATTCACTCAAACAGGAGGATGGCGGAAAGGCTCCTTTCTGCTTCCGAGCATATGGCGATGCAGCCAGGGAGTAACCTAGAGAGTGACTTTCTTGGGCAATACATACCATTTAGAAAGCAGATGGAACAATCTGAAACATCTTTAGAGAAGATATTTGTTGTGATAGCTGAGATGGTCTAGCGGAAGCAAAGAATTATTAGTTGCATTTACCTATTAATTAGTCTTGTTCAGATATCAGCGACTTCTCTTTATGACCATTGAACATTTTCCACTCTATTGCTCTCTGCTTAAGTGTGACTTTTTCTTAAAAAATCTAGGTTATGAGGGTTTGAGGCACACAGAATAAAAGCACAAAAAGAATGTGTGCATGGGGCAGAGGAGATCAGGAATACCTCGTTGTATACTGAATACAAACCCTATCCAGGCTGTAACTTTTAATGGACGTGGAGAAATATCTCTTCCTCAGAGGTTTTAATTGCTGAATGAACAACTGGATCAGTTTTCTCTCTGAAAATCAGCTGTATGATCCTCTCCATGTGCCAAGGTGGTGCATAAGGCTTCAGTCTAAGGGACAGGGTTGGGTGGTGTTGGGTTGACGGTTGGACTTGGTGATCCTTGAGGTCTTTTCCAACCTGAATGATTCTATGAAATAGCTGCGAGGCAAACCTGGAGCTGCTATCCAGGAAAGTAGGATAAGTCCCAGGAAAGGGGATAAGGCTCCTAGACACTCTTCTTTTAAGGTATTGGAAAGCACAGAGTTTCCCCCTGATTCTCATTCCTCATGCTGAAGGCAATGGGGGGGCAGTTGCTACGCTAAGACCCGTGCTGGCTCTGAGCTGGGGTTGTCCCCTTCCTGTGTGTTCCCCGCTCCGCCCACCCTCTCTCACCCATCTTCTCCTTAGACACCGAGTGTTTGGGGTGTAAAATGTCTGTTTGCTCTTCGCAGTCTTTGGGGAGGAGGCTGGCACAATGGCCATCCTTCCNCGAGAGTGTCTGGCACTGCAAATGCTCTGCTCGCAGAGCAGGTCTCGGTGCTGCAGTACTTCATGTGCTGGTAGCATCCAGAGGGCAGGCTACAAATGCGATGCTTACACTTGGTAATGTTGTTATGAGACTCTGCAAAATTTTCCCCTAACTCACAGATCTGTGAGCAGCAGTAACACAATGCAAACTTTAACAGTTAACCACAGTAAACCAGCAACCCCAGCATGTACCTGGGAGCTTCTTCCAAGGCAGGCACTGGGAGTGAAAATACAATATATATTTTTTTTCTTTTCAAAAGGTCTATCCCACAGCAGTTATCTGCACAGTGGGTTTCAGTGCATTCCTAGGGCTACTCACGTGTAAAAGGGCTGCAGCGATGCGCGGTAACCGGAATAGTTTTTCCATGACGTGATTTGCGACTGCTCGAAGGTTTGCAGCTCCGTAATGTGAGTCGTTGATGCAGAATATCAGTGAGTTGTCACAGTGATCAAACAAAGTCCTTTTCTTAAGCCACTCACAGCAAGGCTACATAACGGTGTAAGATGTGAAATGTCCAGCTGAAACTCTGCAGAGAACTGCTGAGGGAGGCAGAACGCAATTACCCGTGTTGGAGGCTGGCCAGGTTTCCAAGGTTAACACCTTTCATCTTGACATCAAATCTTTAATGACCACATGTGGCAAAGGCGTTTGTTCAACACTGCGTTTGGGAATACAGCACATCCAGAGTTACCGGGCCTCTGTTGTCATGCTGGAGCGTTGGTTCAGTCTTGGTCTGAAGGAAAACTGCTCTTGAAGTTGCCAGCAATACTTCGCAGACAACCACACACTTCCTCTGGAGATTGCTGTTGGGGTATAACCAGGACCTACTGGTCTGATTTTTCTTTCTTCCAAATGATCTGGTCCTCTGTCCTTCTTACAAGCTAACAGCGAACGCTGTAATTACCTTTATTTTCAGGTTGCCAAATAAAATAATTAGAGAAGTAGGCATTGTGATTTTGGAAAGATATGTTAGAAAATGAAGGAGAGTGATGACAGCATGTTCTCACAGTGCCAATTAAAACACTGCTGAGGAGGTTCAACGCTACTTCCTGGAGATCCAGGCAGAAAAAAGAGCTTCACAGGGATTCACTCAAACAGGAGGATGGTGGAAAGGCTCCTTTCTGCTTCCGAGCATATGGCGATGCAGCCAGGGAGTAACCTAGAGAGTGACTTTCTTGGGCAATACATACCATTTAGAAAGCAGATGGAACAATCTGAAACATCTTTAGAGAAGATATTTGTTGTGATAGCTGAGATGGTCTAGCGGAAGCAAAGAATTATTAGTTGCATTTACCTATTAATTAGTCTTGTTCAGATATCAGCGACTTCTCTTTATGACCATTGAACATTTTCCACTCTATTGCTCTCTGCTTAAGTGTGACTTTTTTCTTAAAAAAAAATCTAGGTTATGAGGGTTTGAGGCACACAGAATAAAAGCACAAAAAAGAATGTGTGCATGGGGCAGAGGAGATCAGGAATACCTCGTTGTATAATGAATACAAACCCTATCCAGGCTGTAACTCTTAATGGACATGGAGAAATATCTCTTCCTCAGAGGTTTTAATTGCTGAATGAACAACTGGATCAGTTTTCTCTCTGAAAATCAGCTGTATGATCCTCTCCATGTGCCAAGGTGGTGCATAAGGCTTCAGTCTAAGGGACAGGGTTGGGTGGTGTTGGGTTGACAGTTGGACTTGGTGATCCTTGAGGTCTTTTCCAACCTGAATGATTCTATGAAATAGCTGCGAGGCAAACCTGGAGCTGCTATCCAGGAAAGTAGGATAAGTCCCAGGAAAGGGGATAAGGCTCCTAGACACTCTTCTTTTAAGGTATTGGAAAGCACAGAGTTTCCCCCTGATTCTCATTCCTCATGCTGAAGGCAATGGGGGGGCAGTTGCTACGCTAAGACCCGTGCTGGCTCTGAGCTGGGGTTGTCCCCTTCCTGTGTGTTCCCCGCTCCGCCCACCCTCTCTCACCCATCTTCTCCTTAGACACCGAGTGTTTGGGGTGTAAAATGTCTGTTTGCTCTTCGCAGTCTTTGGGGAGGAGGCTGGCACAATGGCCATCCTTCCCCTCCAGCCTGGTTCCTGATGCTCCCTGAGCGGGAAGACTGAGAACAGACACTCCTGGCAGCCCCGTTTCTCCAAACCTACAAACCAGAGAAGGTTAAGCACAGGAAAGCGAGGTGTTTCTGGCTGGTTTGGGTACTGTGGGGCTGGCAGGACTGTGAGCGCTGGGAGGCTGGCGCGTGCTGAGGAGCCATCTGTCCTTGTGGGGCTGGCGGAGGAGGAGGCTCGGGGACAGCCATACCCCTCTGTCCTGCTGCGGGATGAGCTGAGCCGGCCTTTCCCCTCCCTCCTGTCCCCATGGTGTGCGTGTTGGCCTCCTTCCACATCCAATGGTCTGTTGTATCTCAACATGGCCCCAACACCAGGTCTGAGGCTGTGTCTTGGTGGGTACCACGCCTCGCTCTCGCATGGCCCGTGCCCAGTCCTGAGCTGCTCCTACCCTGGAAGATCTACCCTGAGTCCTGTGAGAATCGATGGAATCCTTGCTCCTGCAGTCCCAAGGCTTGGCTTGCTTTCTGTCTTTTTTTAAAAAAAAACTACTAAGAATTCTTATGGCTTCAAAGAAAAGCTTGGAAGACCCTGATGTCTCAACTAGAAAGGAAAAGAAAGCATGAACATCTTTATCAGTTTTGGGCTTTTTAAAATATCATAATTTTTTTTTTGTAATCACATCTCTCCTTTTTTTTTTCCCCTTTCTTTCTGAGAGCAGTCTGACTAATGACTTCTGTAAACTTGTATTGGCAGAACTAACAACAGCTTAAATAAAAATGACTAATTGTTTTCATTCATCAGCTATTCATTGCAAGAGCAATTACAGTTTCAGTGTTCTCCCCCAAATGAGGGCCAGATCCCGCAGTCATGTATTATTTATATTACCTGTCCTCCCATTTACATTCTCTAGCACATAGATGGCTTTATTCAGTGTCCAGGACCCTTCTTGTAAAACCTGGTTGCTTCAGACTCAGGTCAGAATTTGGGCAATCCAACATACCTGCAGCTCAGTGTGATTTCAAACAAGAAATAAATTCTCAACTATTCTTGTAGCTTGATTTGTTCACAGAGGGGTAAGCGGCTACTAAAATGTTAAGAAGCCACCGCTTGCCATTTTCTGTTAAGCTATGTAGCACCAAAAGCAAGTTGCCTTGCTATTGCCAAGGCATCAGGTTCATTTTGTGAAGCATACTAAATATTTCCAGCTCATTAGTAATTTTTTTAATTTTCCCACACATGAGATGTAAGAAAAAAAATCCCCGTAGCAAACCTCAGGTTTCCCTGGCTAAGCACACCCAGCCTGGGAAAGAACCAGAAAGAGTTCAACTAGAAATGGTTAAATCAAGGGTTTTTGACATGAGTTGTAGGACAGACTGAGTGAGCTGCTCTGGGAATGGAGCTCGTGTTCCCAGGTGGAGATGAAGGATGAGTCTCTCGAGGTCTCATCGTCTGGGATTTTGTCGTAGTTGTGTGGTTAGGAATCGTGGCAGGATGGAACAGCTCAGCAGGGATTCAAGTCCTCTCTCCTACGAAGGTCCGCTTGTGGTCGCGTACGCTGTCCGCCTGGAGCACAGGGAGCGTCCAGCCCCTGGGAGCGGTGGGAGAAATGTGTAGGAATGGAGTCAGGTCGCTATAGGCACCTCCAGCCGTGACTCTTTATTGCTTTTTGTGCCACTTCACTGCTACTTGGAAAAGGCACAGAAATCATCTACCTTGGCTCCATCTTGGAGCTGAAATTGAGCCAAAAGCCCAAGTAAAGACAGCTTCAGTGGACTGTGTCGAATTCTGGACACGGACTGAAAGTTTGTAATGTTCTCTTGTCTTTCTAGCAGGGAGAAGGGAAACTCAGGCTTTGAGAGTCATTGATGTCTAAAATAGGTAATTTCTCATCTAATCCAAACTTCATAGCTTGATCCTATTTCTGCTACTATAAACTACGTTTGTGTGTTTGATACCCTGAGAGGTACGGTGTTCGTGCCAAAATCCCTTATCTGCTGCTTGTCCACAAAGCAGCTGGAGTCGATAGCAAGTAATTCATGGGGGGGGGGGAGTGTTGGGAAATCAAAGTGAAAATTATAATCTTAACTTTCTGCTTTGTACTTGGCAGATCTCAGAACACTTCACAAAGTGTTTTGTGCCTGATTTTCAATCCTTCAGCTACCCGATGTGGTAGTTAAGAGGAAGGAGGAGAAGTGTTTGTTTGTAACTGAGCTATTAAATGTAGGATTTGTGTCTTGTAAAGTGGCAGTGTTGCTTTTCAGGGCTGATTAGGAATGGTGAATAGATTTGGGTTCTGCAGCTCTCGAAATGAATGCAAAATTCCCTCCACTTCAGCGGGAGAAGGATAGGGAAAATAATTCCTTTTCCAGTATCTTCCCCTGTGAGGGTCGTGAGTAGCACCGCCTCGAATTGCACCAATATTGCACCTGGGTTTTGGACAGTCTGGCAATAATCCTTCATGCTAATGGGTGGCAAAGTGATAGAAGAAATATGAATCTCCCAAGAATTTAATTTTAAACACTGCATCTGACAGCAATGCAATTCTGTTACAACATCAAGCCTACTTTGCATACATATATATATTTCTCTTTTTCAAGGCTCTCAATATGATTTATGAGCAGCAATTAACTAAACCATGTAACACCATGTGACAGAGGTGTTGCTGGGTCCATTTATGAAGCAGACAAGCTGAGGCACAGAGGTGTCAAACGTAGCTTGGCCGTGATGGTATTGCAAAACGAAGAGGAGAACCCAAGAATCCTGAATCATAGCTTCTATTCTAAGAGCTGTCCATTTATTGTTAGAAGATCATTAAAATCCCCTGGGCTTGTCTGGCAGACTTTAGACATTTGTACATGCTTTTAGCTGCAGAGGGGTTATCTCTATTGACTGATGGGTGTTGGTGGGTTTTGACATAATGCTGAAGAAACACATGTAAACTGTGGTGGAATGAGAATCGATATCAGTCATTAAAAAAAAGAGAAATCCTGCTGGGATGGATTTTTTCTGTCATTCAGCAATGTTTCTGTTCTGTGTTCCCTTTATGCTGCCCTACCTACATAACCTAAAAGCCTTTTAAGAATGGAAATGGCAGATGGCTTCAGTGCTCGCAGACCATGGGCTTCTTTCCTCTGGTCAGTGGGACCAAGACTCTATCCCAGCCTGCGGTGTAGGGGGTAGGGGTGTATCAGGTAATGCTGAAATCAGGGTACGACTGGGTGTTTTAGAAAAAAAATGAGTGTTTGAACCTCTATTTTACTATGTGCAAAAGAAGAAGACATTTATAATGTATCTTGTACTTTCTTACCTGCAATTACATTCATATCAGTGATATAAGAATTCCAGAAGATCTGCCTTCTGACTGTGGAAGGATAAAAACATGTGAAAACTTGATAAATACAGCATGGGGACTTGCCGTGTGTTCAAATGTTGGAAAGGGCAATGCTTTATTCGCATCTGAAACTAGCAGCTATGTAGTAGTGGAAATAGTACTTTTTTAACTGCGGTACGGAGATTTCTGCTGCGTGGCAGATGACTTAATCGGGGGATTTTTTTAATAAAAAAGGAAAAGTAGAATTAAATATAGGAGATCCTATTTCTGGTTTTAGTGTAAATGCATTTATTATTTGTGAACCTGACTCATTTGTAGAGATGCACACACACAAAAGGGGAACCAATTCAGAATTATCCAAGTCTTTGTATGTGTGTGAGCAGTACGCTATAAGCTGGTGGCAAAATGTTCCCAGTAATGGTTTGGGCTACCAGTACAGTCATTGCTGTTGCTGATATACATGTTCTATGTGTTTATTTTCACTTGCAACTATTTTAAACCCTGGGCAGTATTTTGCTCTTTGCAGATAAGTACTTAAAAGAGAAACAGGTAAGCAAATAATATTGCTGAAAAGAACCTCGAAGACATAAATATCAGTGATAAAATCAAAACCGAAGGCAGAACCAGTCGCCTTTTAGGACCCTGTAATCCAACACAAATTTTGCAGCCCATGAGTGGATGGTTTGACAATCTTCGTGTTGCTCTGGGCACCTGATTCAACCCCAAATCCTGCAGAATTGTCAGGCGATCCTCCCCTATTGTTGGTTGGTGTGTTGGTTTGTTTTTTTCCTCTGGCTGAAGGTGCCAAAGCAAAACAGGGCTGTGGTCCCGCTGCCATTACAGCCTGTGAGAGTTTGCTTACACCGAAGTCACCGACAAAACCCTCAAGAGCTTTAATGGGGGCAAGAACAGGCTCACCGTGATTTCGTCTAAAGTGTTCAGCTCAAGGCAGAAAGACGGGGGCTCTTTGAAAATGACAACTTGTGGGTTTTGGAGAGGTCATTAACATGTTTGTCATGGGGGAAAGAGGGTAAATAAGGAACTTGAAAAGAAAGACAGATATTAATTATGCTTCAGACAGCATTGCTGGGTGCTGATGACACGCCGGAGCTCTCCAGACGACTGTAATTTGTGAGTGAACCCCAGGAGTAGGAGACTTTACAACAAGCCGAGCAATTAGTTCTTCCTGAGTTGCAAGAGTGACATCATGTGTGCAAAGCATGCCTTCGCCTTCAGCTACCCACACGGGCTCGGTTATTCCTCCTGCGGGGTCCCTGCTGGCTGTGAAGCCATTAGCTCACACCTTGGGTAGATGCGCTCACTCCGAGGCTAGTGAAGAAGGATCCCTGAAGTGCAGATAAAGAAACACGTGTCCAGAGCACCAGCTGTCAACAAAAGCAATTCCAATATCTGGTTTCATGCCCTATAGCTGGTCTGCAAAATTCTTGTATTCTTTTAAAAACCTTGAGTTATTTTTCCTTGAGAACTTGCCCCTGTTGAAGGGAGTTGACCTGATAAGTGGGATTATTTTTTTCTTTGTTTGGTTTTGGTCTGGAATTTGCCAAGAGGTTGTTGGTAAAGGTGAGGGGTTGCTTTTAGGAGCTCTTCAGAGTTCTGAAAAAAAGCAAGGATTTTATTTAGCTAGGGAATGGAATAGAAATGAAATACCTGAGCAGTGATGTTAGTATCTATCTGGGTAGAGATTTCCAGTAGTGCCTGTGTGGTTTCATAGGCTGGATCACTTAATGTTTTCCACTCTCTGAGTTTATCAAAGAGACTATAAGGATCCATCTGATACTCAAGGAGGAATAAATTATGGCATTGATCTATAGAGACAATTATATTTATTCTTTAATCAGATACGCAGTCCCACTGGAGGCATGTACCACTTACCTGCAGTAAATTAAGCTTCTGCTTAAGTGCTTTGTAGAATCAAGAGCCAAAAAAATCTTGTGGAGTTTTTTTTTTCAGCCCTTTTGTCTGTTAGCAGTGTGATGCGAATTGTCGTGTAGCTTTTGATATTTTTACTGGATTAATAAAAAAGTAAAAGGGCTATGAACAGGCTTGGCTTTAGAGAGAGATTTCTGTGTGTGAAAAGCTGCTTTATCTTTTGAAGAAAGCTGTTCCCACAAAGGCAAAATGAGCATTTTCTTGCAGTTTTTTCTAAACCTAGCAGTGAGCACAACGATTTGGCGGAGCAGGTGCAGAATGGGGCCCCAATGGGCACAGAGCTGAGTTGTCCTGCAGAGAACAGGAGCAAGCTTCTGCTGTTGCAGCGAGATGCCAGACAGGGCTGTACCCATCTCCTCGCTGCCTGATGGTGTCTGATGCTCAGCGTTGGTCACTCCCAGTACACCTCTGTCTGCGAAGCAGGCGGTAAAGCTCCTTTTAGCATCAGCCCGTGAAAGCTCCTTTCAGACCCACGACACTCCTGTGCTGCTCTTTCTGTTCTGCAGATCCGTGGAAGCCCAGGGCAGCTCGGGGCAGCAGGATATTTGGATCTGATCGCCCACCCCATGCTTTCAGCAAATCATCTCTATGGGTCTCTTGTTTGTTGCTGGCTCATGTGTTTACATAGTCCCCAGAAGCTTCTAAAATTAGAACCTGAGGAAAATAGAAACCTGTTCTCCAAAGCCAGCAGGATGCCTTAAGAGGAGCTGTTATTGCTATTATTAAGAATATTAATAATCCGATGTTAACCAAAGGCAGGAATGAATCTCCTGCTGGACTGTGCCTGGGATGTGTGACATGTGTTTGTGTCCTCACAAAGCTGGGACAAAAGCCACCCAGGAGAAGTGGTGAAGCTGAGGATGGCTGTCGGGTAGAAAGCCAGACGGCAGAGTCCTGGGCAGCCTTTTACTCCCTGCCGACACTGGAGTTTCTTATTTTTTCTTCTGTTTGTGATAACTTATCCCAGCAGAGAGGCAGACTGCGTACAGCATCCACTGTACAGTGAAGTTCCTGTTTTGGTCACAGCAATGAAGGAAAGCACTGAGAGTGTGGCAGTAAAAGTGCCACGCGGAGCCCAAAGAGAGGAAAAAAAATTCTGAATTCCGTGAAAAAGCTTGAACGCTGTTCCTTAGCTTCAACTGCAGGGACTTTCCTCTTAACTGAAACCCGAGGATCCATTCAGACGAGCGCGTTGGGTTCACTCCTTTATCTGTAGCTGCCAGCACGGCCACAGATGCGATAGGGGAAACCATTGGTTTTGGTGGTGTGGTCAAATGAAGAGCGAGGCGTGCTCGCATGAACCGGCTTTTTGGCTGAGGAGCTCTGCACAGCCTGCAGAAGTGAACCTCCCACAGAGCCAGGGTCTGCCTGCTTTGCGGACCATCCTGGTTGAATTATTTCTCTGGCAAGGCACCCCCTGAGCTAAAGTTTAATAATGTAAAGCTGGTGTCGGGCTTGCTTAGGTTTTAAGTGCATGGTTTTGATTAATTTGCTACATTTCAAGGGAGGAAAAAAAAAAAAGTGTAAACTTGGTCTTCCCTGAATACGACAGCACTGTCCATGTGGTGTTGACCTGTACCTACCTGATGCTCCACATTAAATCAATATTGAACAATCTATTTGCAGTTGCACAGGAAAACTGGCGTTGGGTAAGAATTAGGTTGGAAACTTGCAATCTCAAAAAAATGAGTGTGTGAATGCAAAGTGCAACAAAACGTCTTTGTCTTCTGTTCACCTTGCTGTACTGACACATGGTGTACAGGAGTAAAAGTCTCTCTCCTTTCTTCTACGTCCACACATGCCCGTGTGCCCCTGCACATACCCACCAAGCTCCACACACAGCACAGAAGAGAATCTACTCGGTGGTTTTAATGAAAATGCTGTTTCAGAGCTGTAATGATCAGCAGCTGGGAAAGCGCATGCTTTTCTCCTTCATCTCTAGGCTTGCTTGAAAGATTTTAGTTTTGTGGCTTTGCTGGGTGACTTTCCTGATGAACTGATTTTTTTTTTTTTTTAAATCATTTAATTTCTTCGAAGACCGTAGTGGTTACCATAGAAATACGTTAGCTGCAAAACAAGGAATGATTAGTTTATGTTTGTTCCTTTGTGTCTCCTAATTTCTTCCATTCAGGATTTTTAAGCATATAATTAAAGGGATTATTCAGCTTTGTGATTTCCCCCCCCTCCTCTATAAATTCATTTAAAGACAAAACTCTGATGTCTGTAGAGCATAAATAATAATGATTATATGGGGTAATTAGTCCAACCTGTTTGTCCACATAGCAGAAAACAACGTGTTTTCTGTCGAAAGACGGCAACGCTGACTCGAGCTCGCTCTCAGCCCCGACTGCGGCATTCCTGGTTATCTATCTCATCCTGTAGGGCTACTCGACTAATTACCCTCAACGAAACGTGGTTTGGAAGTGGGCCTCTCGAGAGCACTGCAGGACGCCTTCTGGTGTCATTCCAGTTCCGGGCCAAGCTAAATTTGCCGAGGAAAGGCATCAGCAGGCTCCAGAAGTCTCTAAGGTCAGGTGGCAGTTGAGCAAGGACGGGGAGGATTGCGACACGGGCACTAAGGTGGTTATTTAACACCTCTGCCCTGGCAGGATTCGCCGAGTCGGCAAAGTTCTGCCTGACTGTGTGAGCTGAAACCTGCAGGACTTCTCCAGCAGCACTGGGGATGGATTGGGCTTTTTTTGGAGAACGGCAGTTTTCCCTGAACACAGGAAAGGGTGTCGGAGCCCTTCAGTTCAGAGGTTAAATCACTTTGCAGCAATTCTCCCTTGAGAGAAATGTTCTTTCCTTAAAGCTCCAAGACGAATATAAGCCTTATCCCAGAGCTACAGAGTCTTGTTCCCTTCCGCCAGTCCCATCAGCCTGGAAATGTTCCGTACCAGGTAAGGGAAAACCATCCAGAGCAGGATTCTGTTGCACATCAGACCTGCAGTCTGGTCGCCAGGATGCTGCCTGTGGAGGTGAGAGGTGTGACCCCATGCTCCTGGCATCCTGAAACAATGTCATAAAATCATCGAATGCTTGGGGTTGGAAGAAGACCGTAAAGATCATCTAGTTCCAACCCCACCACCGTGGGCAGGGACACCTTCCCAACCTTTGAACTGTTCTATGGAAAGGAGAGGAATGCTGCCAGCACCTGATCTGGCAAGTATATTCCAACAAATCTGCTGGATCCAGCCTTCCAGGAAAAATAATGATTGGTGTCATGTGGCTCTCAAGGGCTCAGATCTGAGCTGGGTTCTGAGATGCTTTTACCTAGAGAGAGGGGCTTTGGATTTGTGCTAATTCAGCCACCTGCAGATGGAGGGGAATTTCGAGCATGACTCTTCTGGCTGTTGGGTTCTAAAGTTTATGCTGGTCCCATTTCATGCATCCTGTTCGACTGTAATTTTCAACCTTTTTACATCCTCTGTAGCACCTGGGAACAAAAGCACTCGAGTTCATTTGAGTGTCACACATTTTTCCCCTCTGCTCCCCCTGACCCCACCCATGCCTTCATTTCAAAATACGGCGATTTATTTAAGGGTCTAAATACGGTGACACTGAACTCCGGAAACCACATTTGAACAGCGGAGCCTCGCTGGCATGATGTGAAAGGGACGGGTCGGAGGGCTGGGACCACCACGAGTGCCACAACCCACGCTGCGAGGGCTAATTGCCTTTCCACTGAATCCACGGCTGCTCTCGCCCGTGGGCGTTGGCGCAGCTCCCTTCGCCCTGCGCGGGGCAGAGCCGCTCCCCGCCGTGTCTNGCAGGGAGAGGGCAAGGGGGAACAGGTTTAAGCTGAAAGAGGGGAGACTGAGATGAGACATCAGGAGTAAATGTTTTTCCATGAGGGTGGAGAGGCAGTGGCCCAGGGTGCCCAGAGAAGCTGTGGATGCCCCATCCCTGGAGGGGTTCAAGGCCAGGCTGGATGAGGCTTTGGGCAACCTGGGCTGGTGGGAGGTGTTCCTGCCCTTGGCAGGGGGTGGCACTGGATGGGCTTTAAACGTCCCTTCCAACACAAACCAGTCTGTGATTCTGTGATTGTGGCTTCCTTTCAGAGTGATCCGCTTGTCATGGCTTGTTTCCTACAGTTAGTATTTAGGGAGAGCATGTGATGGCTCGCTGGGGAGGATTTGGGGTTCAAACCACGTTGGGGCTGCTGCTGGGTGGCTGCAGAAGAGCTCTGCTCAGGGGGTGCAGGAGCCGTACCTGCTTCGAGTGATCAAGGGGCAAAGCACAAGTCCCTGTTTCTCTCCAGGGATGCTTTCAATGAGTTCTGATGTTGTAGAAATCCAAGTTGCACTTTGATATTGCTCCTGATATTCAGGACCTAATTTCCCGTGGGTTTTCTATGTTTCACATAGAAGTGCTGTCATCTTTAGCTTCTTGAAATACAAAATTAACTGCCTAATACAAGGATGACTTTTAGTAATGGTATATAATATCCGGGCACGGGTGTTCAGGATAGAGCATTCCACTTAATGCAATTCTTGCACAATTATGAGTTGTTTACCTTAAACATTATTCTGAGGAGTAATAAAAGTAAAGAAAATTCTGGTTAATAACCAGGGCAAACAATTATCCTGCTAAGACTCTTTATTGAATCATGTATGCAAAACACAGAAGGTTTTCATAACAGATGTATTTAATCTTGATGCAATGCTTGGTTTTAACCCCACAGTGTCTTGCAATTCAGTCCGAGCTGGACTAGTTCTGGGGTGCTTGAATAGAAGAGACCGAGCCAGAAACCTCTGGGATCACAAACAAGACTTTGCTATTGTGGAAGCCCCTCAGAGTCTGGTTATTGTCCAGTAGTAGCCATAATAGCAAAGGCCCAGAAGATCATTTCTATAATAGTTCAACGGCTTGGTGAGTTTTCATAACTGTCTGCAGCAGGCTTTTGGAAGCTCTCCCAGTGTTTATTGAAATAAATGCCAGGGCAAGACTATTGTGGTGTTTGTGTCACAGATGTAAACTCTGGCAAAAGGAGAATAACCCGGTGGCATGCATTGCTCCGGAGTTTTACCAGCATCTGGCAGCTCTTTGGTTACTATTCAGAGTAACTCTGCTCGCACTTGGCTCCTGCTGTCGCTGGTAGTGGCGGTCGAGTGTCCTGGAGCACAGCAAAAGCTCCAGTCTGCGGAGCTGCATCAAAGGCTGGCCACGGGGAAGCAGAGATATCAAGAAAAGCGAGTGTGGTAGATGTCGCTGCATCGTATCGCACGGTGTCGTCAGGTATAAACAGAGCACCAGATCCTAGAGCTGGCAAAGCGTTAGCAGGCTGCCGAGACAATTTCCATCTTCACAAAGGGTGATTCTCCTTGCCGAATATTTATTAGAGCTTTATCGCGCTCGCTTTTGGATTCTCCAGTGAAGGAGTTTCTACAAATGACCCTTTTGCCCCCAGACTATTTCAAATTCTAATTTCCTCCTTTAATTTTCTTTCCTCCTGTTGAGCCTACATTTCTTTTTATCCCATTTCCTATAATTGCTCCCAGTTATCCATTCTGTCCCACCCCGAACGCTTCCCTCCCCCTGCGAGGCTGGTACCTGTCAGATATCCCCAGACTCTTTCCTTTGGTCAAATCCATCCATATGCAATTCCTCTAATCTTCCCTCCACCACCCCTTCCCTCCGGCTCTTCATTATTTTGCTACTGAACTGCTTCCCGTTTATCAATACCAGTTGATGATGATTTCCCAACAGCTCCCGCTGCCTTGCTGGCGTTATTTCCCCCCTGCCCACGCAGACACAGCCCACGGAGGTCGTGTTTTGTGCCCACCCTGGCTGGTCCCACTCTCTTGAAGAAGACCGTAAACACAGCCAGAGGACACGCTGGAGTCACACACTTTGGAAACAGGGGTATGGTGTGTCAAACACCACTCGCAGTTAAATATTTACCCAGAATAAATGTTAGCGGCAAGCACAGCTGGTGGAGGGAGAGGACAGTTTTCCCTGATCGCTTACAAATCCTTTTCTGAAGATTCCTGTGGTGTCTGAGATCTTCGCTTGCGTGGCTCTCTCACAGCTAGAGGCCACGTATCTTGCTTTTTCAATCCCTATTTATTCTCCATCGGTGTTGTCTGCCAAAAGCCCAGGGTCTGTGCTGTCGGTGTGTCTGTCTCCTGCGTGCTGGGGTTCTTGCTCTCGTGGTATTTTTGTGACAATAACGGAATGTGATGCATTTCTGACCGGGTGGGTGTATGTGCCTCTGGGGGTGTTTTCAGGGCTTTTAAGCTTATCTGGAAAATAAGCAGTTAGAGCCTGCAAGTGAAGCTGGTGTTGGATAAGAATACTTTGAGACTCAACTTTGCCTTAGTCTCTTTGATATAACATTCAGGTTTCATTCTGTAATGGACGAGGAAGAACTATATGTTTAGGATTCTTTTTATAGTAAACAAATTATGTTAATGTGTAGAACAGAAAACAACTTTTAAAACCACTAAGTGCTAGTAGGGAAACATAGTGACCACCAAGCTTTTAATTTCTGAAAATAGACCACCAGAGAATGACATTTCAAAACGTTTTGCTGGAGAAACANTCAGTTAACATCTGTTTTTTTGACCAAATTGCCTCAGTTTCTGCATGAACCCACAGCTGATATAAAATGCTGAGAAATTATGACTATTTCTGTTGTTTGTGTTTTGATTTTTTTTTTTTTTTTTTTTTTTTTTTTCCTCCGTGCTTGGAAAGGCTGCTCTCAGAAATGACCTCTCAATAATGGACAAAATCTTAGTGTTCTTGTCCATGCCCAGATGCTGGTGGAGGAGGTCTGAAGGTGGTGGGAGAGGGCAATGGACAACTAGACGAGGGTGGGAATGGAAACAGGATGACAAAAGATCTGAGATCCATCAATTTTTTTTTTTGGTTGGGTTTTTTGTTGTTAAACAAAGACTAAGCATAAAAATATAAGCCCACGTGTGCCACGGAGATCCTTCTGTGGAAAAGTGTTCTGTCACTGGAGCTCCATCCTTCTCTCTCAAGCCAAGCCAGTTCCTGGAGAGCTCTGCATCTGGAAGTGAAAAGCCATCAAGGTGGACTCTTTCCTGTTCCCACCATAGATCTCTGTCAGCAAAGTGGAATTGCATCATCTCCATGGACCTTCTGGGCAAGGTTGGCCACTAACTGTTGTTGAGGGTTTAAAAATCCAGAAAATTGTATCGTGACGCCACCCGTGAATCTGCAGCTGCACTGTGCTTGGTTAAGTGTTGGCTTTGATCTTCCCGGAGAACCTGACCGTAGCTAGCTGTTTAATGAGCAAGGAAAGGAATTCTCAGGTCTCCTGACCCATCCTCTGAACCACTACAGGAAAAATTACTTTTGTCGTTCTAATGAAAAAATTTTTAAACTGTTCTTGAAGACTTCCCATGACAGCTTCTCCAGTCAGCCTGTCCCAGTGCTTCTCTCCTACTAGAGGGTTTTCTTGAAGTCTAACTTGCCAAAGTTTCTGTCCTCCTCATTGTATCATCAGTAGACGTGCCCAATAAATGATTTTCTAGTTTGAAAGCCTCTTAGGGACGGTGATCCTGTCTTTCCCTTGCTGGTGGCCCATTCATTGAGCTCAGCAACCTCAACTTTCTCAGCCCTCTCCTATGGGGAATATTTTCACGTTGTTTGGTCACTCCTCTCTGTGGCTTTTGCACTCTCTCCAACTGTCCCATATCCTTCTTGAAGCCCCAAAGTGTCTTGGTAGTACAGCTGAGACCGTACTTACATGGAAACAGCTGCATTCATTGCCTATCTTCAGGAAAGGCTGCATACACACACCAGTCTGATGTTCGCTTTTTTTTTGGCAACAACCTGCCATTATTGACCTGTATTGACTAGAACTCTTTCCCAGGGAACACCTTCAGGTGTGTATTTGTGCTTACTCCTTTCATTTATGTTACATACCACCTGTCCATACTGAACTTCTTCCGTTTTTATTTATTTTGTAAAGATCACGTTGAACTTCAGTCTTGTTCTCTGATACGTTTGCAGCAGCTTCCACGTTCACATCATCTGCAAATCTAAACTTGCCCTTTCTGTTTTATCGTCCCTGATTTTAGGGAAAACATTGAACAGAATTGGATCTGAGACAGTTTCCTACAGAACTTTGATGAATCAACTCGATAATGGGTTGATGTTCACCCTGGGGGCATGGCTGGGCACCCAGGTACCTACCAGTGGGTAGCCGCGTTGGCACCCGTGCTGAAGAATTATTCAAACCTTATGAAACCAATAGGACTAAAAGTGGCCAAGTGCCCCCATCTGCTCTGTCTGAATCTGACCAAATATAAAGCTCTTTTTTTTTGTCTGAAAAATGATGTTTGTTGCCAGTTAAGAACAGGAGTTACCGAACATCCCCCAAGGGCAAAACCGTTGCCTTCTTTGGGAACTGGAACCAACCTGAGAGACACAGTCTCATGAGATTTCCAGCTCGTACAAACTAGCTTCTGTGTGAGTAGGAAGCATTGTGGTGAAGGGATCTGAAGATGAGAAGGGGCAGAAAACTTTTGAATGTGTGAATCAAAGCTGGGTGAAGTCAATGGAAACTCTCTGGCTCATGGCCACGGGGAGGGCTGTTAGAGAAGGGCACAGAAAGAAAAAATATACTGTTGAAGCAAGAAGATGGTTAAGATAGGAGAGGAAAATAGATTTCTGTAGAAAAAAGGGCTGTGGAAAGAGATCCTTCCAAAGGCTACTTGGAAATGTTTAGAGAAAGGCCTTCCAGTTAAGTAATAATAATAACACGGACCCGAAAGAGAGAGAGGAGGTGGGACAGAATAACAACAAAACAGAAATACGACAAACTTAGAAAAATTAAACCAAACAAACTGCTAGCTTTCTGAAACTCCAGGTGGTGTGTGCCGCCCTTCCCACGTTTTAGGGTTTCTGTTTTGAAAATTGACTTTCTCCTGTCTGGGTGGTGAGCGCATCAGCCGTGCCGCAGGGAGAGCTGCCTGGCTGTGCCAGAGCAAGGGTGATGGAGCCCTGGGCTCCAGCAGCAGAAGAGAGTTGGGGGTGGTGGGGCTGTGGGCTCTGGGTCTCTTTGGGACCCAATGCCATGCAGCTTCTTTCCCATTCTCCTCTTTACTTGTGCGTTTTGCTCCTGTTCAACCAAAGGGGCTGCGATGTTGCTGGCTGGGTGCAGCGTTGTCCTCAAACAGAAAAATATTCTGCCTCCTGTTTTACCCTGCTAATTGCTGTTAAAATTGGAGCTGTCGGTGCCTTTTGTGGGTCTGCACGTGCATGTGCATTTATATGAAAGTCTGAGAGCAGAATTTGCTTGTGCTGTAACATTTCATCAGCAGCGGGGTAGCAATCGGAGGAGAATTAGTCCCTGGCTGCTGTTTGGTTTCTGGAGCCTGCAGACTGCTCGTTACGATAACGAGAAATGCAAGTAAGGAGCATCACATCAGCACTTGCAGTCCTACTTTCTATTGCTGTCATCAAAGGGTTTAGGAAAGTTTGCATTCACAATAGTTTGGGGTTTTTTTGGTTTTTTTTTACAATGCACAAATGCATTTGCACAATCCTGTCTGGGAACTCCTGTGCTGCAGATAGCGATAGGTAAGGGATGGTTTGGGTTTGGGTGCTTCGTTCAGGGGTCAAGGGAGAACCAGGATTGGAAGCAGAAAGTCAAGGTAAGTCCAGATGACTGAAGAAAGCAGCATGGCTGGGAGCTGGATCGTACCCAGAAAGCTACAAAGGTGAAGTTGTAGCACCCTGGTGTAGGGAGCTGGTGTGGATTTTAACCAGAAAACTGGAATCCTCAACTCTCAAGAAGCACTTAGAGCCAACACACTTGGGGGATTGTAGAAGCCCACAATTTGCAGATGATTCTCATTCATTTCTTTTTTTTCTTTTTTTTCTTTTCTTTTTCCTTTTTTTTTTTTTTTTTTTTTTTTTTTTTTTTTTGTTTTTTTTTTTTTAGTTTGGGGAAGAGGAAGCTTTGTACTGGCTAAAAATAGCTGTACTTACCACCACTTACACGCTTTTATTGTATTGCAGGAACAATAGCCTGGATTTCCAGCTCCCAGAGAGCTCGTGTTGAAATCTGGAGGTGACGCTCCGCTGTGATTTCCTAGTGTTGGATTTCATGCGGTGCTTTCAAGTTCAGCAGCCGCACAGTAGGCTGGATAGAGCTGATACTGATCAAATTAGCAAGAAATGTATTGCTACAGAGAATCCTGAAATGGCATCAACAGGAGCCCCGGGAACACATCAAGGGGTTCTGAACAGCCTCTATTGTGGCCAAAAAGAAAATATTTACACAACGCAGACCCTGAAAGTGAAAATCACAGAAACAGTTCCTAGGAATGAGAAATTCATCAACTGAAAAGTGACATTTGCAACCTAAGAGTAATCTTTTGCTTTTAACAGATTTTTTTTTAATTATTCCTTTTTGCTTTGTTTTTTCTCCTTTTTGCTTTATATTGTCCCTCCAGCCTGGAATAATTCGAAGTGAGGGATTGTCACCAAATCTGTGCAGCAGCTTTTACAGCTCATGTGGAGTTTGTTTGTAGTCGCAAACAGGAGCTGCTGAGCTGGCTTCACCTGAGTGCCGACTTTCACTTCTAGCGAACACCCCAAATTTGTATTTTGCATGAGACGAAACACAGCAAGACCTTATATTATAGGATCTGACCTTGTTACTTGTGTACTAGCCGTATGTGGGATTTTATCCTACACTCAGAGGCTAGTTTAGATGTCCAAGAAGTACTGAGGTTCCAGAATACTGCTTCAAATCTCCAGGAAGGCTTTGGTTAAACGGGCTATAAACTCTCTGTACCTGAGTAATTTCACCAAATATTTTTTTTTTTACCCATTGCTGTGTTGCCAATTTTAGTGTTTTAGATCACATGCCCTTTTTTGATGTTCTCCAGGAATATTTTTTTTTTTTTTCCCAAGCCCACTGTCATACAGCCGGAATACTGCCTGGGCACCTGGGAAAGTTTACTGGTGTGATAAATTTGGGACAGTCTTCAGCCTATTAATTGATGTCTGGTTCCCATGTTGGTTATGGAGACAAATTTTATTGTCAAAGTTGTGCTTTTTTTAAACCTTTGTTACAAAGACCAAGAAACCACCAGCTATAGTTAAAACTGAACTCTTCACCGTGAGGGAAGGCGAAGGCTTTTGAAGCCATCAGATTTCCTTAAGAAAACAAAGTTAGAATCATCATCTAGGTTTTCTTGGATTTATTTATTCTACTTCATTAATTTTTAAAATCTGGTCGCAGAGAAATACACATCCTCTTTAGAATTGCATAAGTATGGGGATGAATATTTAACACACGGTTCCCCGAGAGATGGGGTTTTGAAACACACAATGTTGTAGTTATTACGAATTAATGAGTGTTCTCTTAAATATTTCTGTTTTATATCTTTGCTTCCTTAAAGCCTTGCCAGCGTAGGGGAAAAGAAAGCTTAATAAAATTGAGCAAATTGCTTTTCAGTTTGCCAGAAGTGGTTGATTTCTGCGGACACCTGAATGGCTCTTCCAGCAGTGCTGGGAGATGGGTGCATGGGTCTCGTGGGCTTCTGAATGGGGTCCTGGGGTTTGAATTGAATTCTGGAGCTTTCCTGCTTGCTGCTAGCTGATGATATAGTCTCTTTTTTTTTTTTCTCCCCCCATGAGTGCTCAGTTCTTTATAAACCAAGCCATCAGGTTTGTGAGAGGAGCATCATCACTGCAGGGTCAACCTGGGTTTGCTCCAAACCATCCATCCTCTGGGTAGATGGGGACACGGCGATGACAAGCTATGGGGGACAACCTCCAGCCAAACTCTGGGTAATAACGTCTGACCCAGCCGTGGCTGTTGGTTTCGGGGTGTATAAGCTGAGTTCTGTATCAAAGCATCTCGCAGCAGCAACGGCTATTGCTGGGTGCTGGTGATGAGCCTGGGGCTGGGTCGCAGCAGATAAAAGACAGGGAGAGGCAAAAAGAGAAAGAAGCAAACTGGATGGTTTTGGTTTGTAATCCAGTAGGTGTCTGTTTTCTCCAGTTTGGAAAATGTTTCGTTCTTCCCATCTAGAATTAATTGGAGAGTGATCCTGATTTTGCTGAATAGTCACTTAAGGGCAGCGAGAAGGGGAAAACGGACAAGAGAGCTCGGGGAGATCCATCCCTGACCAAAAGTCCTGTGCAGGGATCTGGCCATTACACCAGTTATACACCCATTACACCAGTCATACACCCATTACACCAGCTATACACCCATATTTCTCAAATTTTAGCTTGCTGCCTTAGTTCTCCTTAAGATCTTCCTTCTTGCAACCACCTCACTTGGCAGTTCAGAAATTATTTTTCAGCTACAAAAAAAAAAAAAAGTCCTAAATGCCAGAGAAGTATGTGAATCAAAGATCGTTATTTCACTTTGATATGTTTGGTTGTGCTGCAGAGCAGGTCAAAGCCAGGTCCAGAAGTCCCCAGTACCACACTCCGGCCGGGCTGGATGCACCGTGATCAGCTCTAGCGCGCAGGGAGCATATAGAAAATTACCAGTAAAGAAGAGAGAAATATAGAGTTCAGTACACTCAAACGACAAATTTTAAAAGTTTCCATTGTTTAGTTATCTAATGAAGAATCTATCTCCATGCAGGCACACGAACGGCAGGTACAAATATATCGAGATGTCTATCTTTGTTCCACTGTACGTTTGCCTGCAGGGCTCTATAGATAGAAACCCAAAACGGCGTGTATATCCTGCTGCCTTTTGAAACTTACAGAAAATTACCAACAGTTTCTTTTCTCTAGTTTGCTCAAATGCTTGTGGTTAGATACTCTGAAAGTATAGAATTAAAAAAAAGAGAAAAAGACAAAAAGATTGAGACACTTGGAAAATTAGTTGCTTTGTTAAAAAGGATTTTTTTTTTTTAATAAGCCGACATGCTACTTTGATTCTCAGCCTCTGCGTGTCCTATTAATAAAATCGGGAAATATTGCTGGTAAATATTAATTCAGGGTTGGAGTCATGCACAGGGTGTGGTCCCTGGTGGCTGGAATTCAAGAGCGATTTGTTGGGATGCACAGAGCAGGGCTGGATCCCGCCTTTGGTACCAGGAAAGTCTGGATACAATAAATGAAGATTTTGGTCAGAGCACACGGAGCTCTGTTGCATCGTAGTAACTGTCTCAAAATCCAAACTAAAAGGAAAAGCTGAAAAGAAAAAAATTAAATAAGATTAAGAAGACTATTCCTTGTAATTATTTTATTCAAATAAGAACCGAAGCATTTGGTAGCAGCACCTAAGCATGAAGAGTTCGATAAAAAGGGAAAATTCCTTAAAGAAACTGTACTGAATGAACAAAATGAACAGAAATCATGTTTAATAAGGGAATTGGTCTGGCTTGCTTATCTCTTGGTTAGATTTGATTGTCTTCCTGACAGTCCATTAATTCTCAAATTCTACAAAGAGTACGAGCACCCCGGCGTCTGTTTGCTGCACCCAGGCTGAACCAGTGGGGACAGAACTCTGTCACCATTCCATCGGTACCTGAAGACTCAAAGATCTGTAACGTGCTCTTTTAACCCATTTCACTTTGAAAGTTATTAGAAAGTTGGCCATAGATCAGTTAGCACAAAGCCCTCAGTCCTGTGAATTTATGATGTTGGAGTGCTGTGCATGAACCATCAGTGTTCCCATTTTAATTTTTTTTTCACTGTTGTGTCAGGTAATAGTGAATTAATTTGATTATTTCTAGTTATGAATCTACTTTTTTTTTTCTTCCTACTGTTAGGTTTTATCTTATGTGCTTTTTAATGATATAAGTCCATTTCTAATGACATTGGTGTGAATTGCTACAAGAAGTTAACGGTTTAATCCTGATACCCTCCAATAAATGCCTGGGCGATGATGAGGATCCCTCCAGCTTTCTCCTGTGATTTATGGCCCCAATTCAGGAAAGCTCAGGTATTAAGTTAACCACTGACTTAGGTCCCAGTGATTTCAGGGAATTCCAGTATCATTGGGAACATACTGTTAACATTATATTTGTGCCAGCTGCACCAGAACAACCCGTCACAATCCAGATGGCAAATCCCATCCAGTCTCGTAGGGAAAAAAAACTTCACTAAACTCACAAAAATCAGCAGAGCTAAATCGTGAATTTATCTGAAAGGGTTCTAGCTCAGAAACGGAGACCAAGACAATNAGTTATGAATCTACTTTTTTTTTTCTTCCTACTGTTAGGTTTTATCTTATGTGCTTTTTAATGATATAAGTCCATTTCTAATGACATTGGTGTGAATTGCTACAAGAAGTTAACGGTTTAATCCTGATACCCTCCAATAAATGCCTGGGCGATGATGAGGATCCCTCCAGCTTTCTCCTGTGATTTATGGCCCCAATTCAGGAAAGCTCAGGTATTAAGTTAACCACTGACTTAGGTCCCAGTGATTTCAGGGAATTCCAGTATCATTGGGAACATACTGTTAACATTATATTTGTGCCAGCTGCACCAGAACAACCCGTCACAATCCAGATGGCAAATCCCATCCAGTCTCGTAGGGAAAAAAAACTTCACTAAACTCACAAAAATCAGCAGAGCTAAATCGTGAATTTATCTGAAAGGGTTCTAGCTCAGAAACTGAGACAAAAACAACACCCAGTATTTTAAGGGGATAATTATTTGCTGAGTTTGTGTTTCTCCAGCCGTGTGCTCTGAGGGTTGACCCATGCAGCAGGTGTCTAAGGAACTTGCAGCTTTTTTGTTTTCAACTGCAAACTCACTAGTTACTACAAGGAGCTCAAGAAAGGTTTTTGCTAGCCACGTGAATTTCTGATGAGCCCAGATCTGAAATCCCAGTTGTTATTTAGCTGCAACAGGCTAGCCCCGTTGCAGGGAATTGTTCTTTTCCTGAATTGGATGGTTTTAGTTTTCAATTGACTTCCAGGTGTATTACAGCCTGAAAAAATGAAAACTCACTTTCTGTCAGCATTTGCTGTAGTAGAAGAGGCTCACGCACGTTAGTTGGAAAAATTAAAAAATAAATCCCCAAAAATGGGCAGAATCAAACGGTGATGGATCAGTACAGCACTGATGGCTTTGAAGGTCTGACCCCATCACCTGGGGACCCCCATCGCTGCCCAGGGCACAGGCCAGGAGGGAAGGTCAGATAATCTCCTGGTTGTGTTTCGTGGTGGTTTCGTGGCAGTGGACCGAGGTCTTGATGTTCCTCGAGGAGAACGTTGCTCCTGGAGGACCGTGTCCCCTTTGTGAGTGCAGAACTGCCGCTGGGTTTGGTGGCAGTTCCTCGTGTGGGCTCGTTCTGGGCTTTGAGAGAGCTGATGGCACGAATTTGGGATCCAGAGTTTTGAGGAGAGTTTTGCTTTGATGAATGAGCTGAAGCAGCTCTGAGTTACGTGTTGAGTTGTAACATGGAGCTGCAAACTGGCTGCGGGCTGAGATTAGAACAATTTAATAACTAAACTACAACAATATTGATAATAATAATAATAACAGTAATATATACAAATGAGTGATACACAGTGATGCTGTTTGCCACCAAGGCTCAGCCCGTTCCTGGCTAATGATCCCAGAGTAGGGTGAGTCCAGAAACCACAATCCCAAAGCACAGGTAAGAGCCCCAGCATCTGAGAGCTGACCGAGGGTGGGAGACAACGCTGGGAGAGGGACCGCTCGGAGAGAACCGACCCAAAAAATAGAGAGCACCTCGGACAGACCCCCATCCACACACTGGCCATGCCGGGCATGGGATGGAATAGCCCATGGGCCAGTTTGGTCTCAATCCTAAACCTGAGGTTGAATCCTGGGCTGGTCCCTGGGGCTGTGCTCCCTCCCAGCTCCTCCTGCCCCTGCAGACACGGGCACACAGAGAGGTTGGAAAGTCCTCGACTGTCCTGGCAGCAGCTCTGCCCATCAGTGTGTGATCAGCTTCTCCTCAGCACAAACCCCAACAGCCTCACACCAGCTGCTGTGCAGAAAGTGAACTCCATCCCAGCTGAAACCAGGACAAGAGCTCATGCAGAATCCCTCCTGGCTCTCTCTGCAGGTCCAGGCTTTGCAGCTCGGATACCAGCAGTCACACTGGCATTGTCCCCTGTCTCCTCTGCAGTGTCACCTGGAAAGGACAGCGTGGCATGCAGCCCGGGAGAAACTAGGAGCTTTTAAACCTTTTTCTCCAGCATCTAGTTTCTTTTGCAATTGTTTGGGTAGTTCAGGTAGTGAAAATCGTANAAAAAAAAAAAAAAAAAAAAAAAAAAAAAAAAAAAAAAAAAAAAAAAAAAAAAAAAAAAGAAAGAAAAAAGAAAAAAAAGAAAGAAAGAAAAGAAAAAGAAAAAAAAGAGAATGATCTGGAAAAAAAAATCCCCCAAACTCCTTTTGCCTGCCACACAGCGAGAAATGGAAATAAAGGTGGCCACTGCCTGTACTCGACAACGCTGCGACATGTGATATTTTCGGAGGTATCTCGGGAGCATCTACCGCATTTTACAGCATGTGAGGCATATCATCTGGAGCCGTTTTGATCTCCTGTAACCTGTTCACAAATGCATATATTTCATAACAGGCCCTGCTCCCCGATAAGGATCTCCGAGTTTCTTCTGCGCGGTATCTGCAAACAATTCAAAGCTGTTCCACACAAACAAATGTGAGAACCCCCTGACCACAGACTGCCTTTAGAGCAGACCAAGATTTGATGTTACTCATATCTTCCAGTACCTGTCAGAGTTCAAACAGGAAACCTGGTTTTTCCTCTCATGTCAACAACTTTTTTTTTTTTCTTCTTCTTTTTAAATTTTTTTGTTCTGAACAGGCGTTCAGCAGCAGGCTCGCGCTCGAGCGGTGGAAGTCCTGTATTTCTTCAGGACAAACAAGTACTCGCGCTGGTACGTCATTGCTGACATTAACGAGAGCTGAATATGTGGTTTTTCGGTGATCCTGTGGGTGCTTCTATAGAAACGGACCTGTTGGCTTTGAACGATCACACACAAAAGGAATTCATTCATACAGGATATAGGTAACGCGCAGCCGAGGGCTCGCTGCCGATATTGCTTTGCTTGGGAAAGGTCAGAAAAAAAAACCAAACCAAACCTGGGTGTTCTTTTCTCCTGATGCCGCTAGATTTTGTGCTTACACGGTAACACTTTTTCTCGCTTCAGCCTGTTTGTCGTTGATACGATATCCTGCTCGCCTGTGCCCCGGCGATGTCGCGTGAAAAGTTTAAACAGAATAAATATTCTTATTTACCAATGAGGAAGCTTCATCTGAGCATCTCTGTTATTAATGAATTAATTAACAAGTCCCCAAAAAGCCTGGAAAAAGCCTCATGCCCAGGTCAGAGATTTGGCCGTGGATTTTGGCACGGTTTGGGAATAGAGGTGAGGAATTACAGCTGACATACATCCTCTTATCTTTCATCATGCTGATCAATAAATGTAGTCAAACCTGAAACTTTCAGCGCTTTCTAGTCCAGGGTGGGAAATGCTTCAGTAACGTTTAACCTCCCCTCCCCACGAATGTGGGAAGTGGACGTTTATAGCAGGGAATAATTCTCGATGTGGACTAATGTTTGTGGCAGAAAACACTGACTCTCTCAAGGAACGGACGAGTTCAGAGGATCCTTTTCCCCCCATTTGATTTATGCTTGAGAGATGCAAACCCCACCTCGAATACAGCTGCGTTAAGGAAAGAACACACGGGCGTTCCCAGGACTTTCATCTTGCTTTGCATTTATGTCATTATAAACCCTGCTTTTGTGGCGTGCTTAATCAGGGGGCAGAACATCTGGTAAAGTCTCGTTACAGCAAAATGTCCATAAATTGCAATATTATACTTGTTATTTTATTTTTAACAACAACAAACAGCTGGATAATATTATGACTAGTACAATCCCGTGAGTGATCCATGCCGAAAGGATGAGTATGGGCTCGTGGGATGGAGAGGCAGGGAGACCAGGGGCAAGAAGAGAGGAATTATTTACATTCAGTAAAAGAAATCTTTCTCTTCTGATTTGCTTTATAACTCTTAATATTCCATGAAACGTCAGTGAAAAAAAAAATATTCCAGGTATGGACTACTTCTAAGCCAGATTCGGAAAAGAAGCAGGGCTAAAGCCAAGTACCCGCTGTAACATCCCGCTGAATAAAGAAGTACCCGTTGTATCAGAAATGGGTGTTAAAGCATTTACAAGCTCTTAATTATTTGCTCTCTGCTTTACAAAACATCTGTATGTGCTCACTGGGTTGACACCCCACGTTATCCATCACTTCACCTGCGATTCCCCGGGCGCGGAGCCTGACCCTGAGGATGCTGGTGCGTGAACGGGGGAGAGCTGTTAAGCTCCTCCACAGCTTCCAGCGGTGGGGATTCTGGTGTTATCTGCTCTTACACACACGGGATTTTTATTTTGCCAGGGTTGCAGACCCTGGATTTTGGGGCAGGCAGTGGTATGTGTGCTCCCAGCAGCCTGGGGAGCGATGCCCTGGTAGCTGCACGCGTGGCACGGGCTCAGCAGGGCAGAGAGGTCCCGGGGGCAAACGCCAGCCTGGCTCGTGCTGCATCGGTGGTGTTGGGATCTACTTCTGGAAGAGTGCAGCCTCGTGCTATGTCTCCAAGGCCATAACCTTGGTCTAAGATGCCAGGATGGTGTGGGGGGGGGGAGGGGAGGAGAAAAGGATCCTGCCTTTCTTTTCTGCTCCTACACATTCGTCGGTGCAGCGCCAGCCACGCCTGGACAGGCTGTCTGCAACGCGCGAGGATCTCACTGCAGAAAAACCAGCATCCCCAGTGCGGCGCCGAATCCCAGTTCAGCTGGTACCCACCCCAGCNTTTTTTTTTTTTTTGACAATCAGCGGTGATACCCACAAGCTAGGGCTGTGCCTCACGACCCCGCTCCAAGCTGTGTGCTTTGGGACCGCTTTGGAAAATGGTGTTTTGCAGATGGGGAGGAGAGACAAAGAGCAGGTGAGCGCCTTGCCCGGGATCCCGCGGGCTGCTGGCAGCAGGCAGCTGTATTCCTGTCTAGTGCCCCAACCACTGAACCGTCCTGTCTCCTGCTTTCGGGCGAGAGAGTCTGAAAATGCCATTGATTAGAAAGTGCTGGGGAAGAAAGGTAGGAGCGACTAGACTGCGCTGGGAGACATGCAAAAATAAACAGAAGACAATAAACGGCATGATGGAAATGAGCTTTGTAAAACTTCTTTCTGCTTTAATAATCCGAGATGCTGTTTAGAACACACAGGCAGGGAGATGTCTGCTTTTCAAAAGACAAAATATGATTTTAACCAGATAAAATCCCTTTAATTAGTCTGAAGTTTTTGCTTATGTTTTCTAACAACATATTTCCATGTGCATGCCAGAAAGTCGGGGAAACGTGGAAAGCATTGACAATTTGCAGCGTTCACTGCTGGGGTGCAGCAGATTATTTCACTGAAATCTAGATAAAGTCTCTGCTGGTAGAAAACATTTGTTTGGTGGTCCCTTTGCTTTGCTTTGTCATCTTCTACTGCACATCTGGTTTGGGATGGAATAAATGAGCCCACGCTTGAGAATCAGGTTGTTTATATTATGCAATATTTAAATCATCTTTGTTTTTCATAAGTCTGGAAAAATAATGGTCATCTTGGTGGCACGGGTTACAATAATGAAGCCCTCCTTGGGTGAGCTTGGGCCCCTGCAGAAAGCGGTTTTCTCCAAAATAGTGACGCAGTTGCACTCAGTTGAACTGATGCAAGGTCGAGGCTCCCGCTAAGGCTGCTCAGCACCAAGGTGGTCCAGAAGGGAATTTTGGAGTCTACCATGATGCAAACGGTGGGGATTATCAGTTGGAATAAAATCGCAAGACCTCTTCGTTCATGCACATCCTTAGGAGATGCACACGATGGGGAGGTGCTGGGTCCCCTCCTGCCCTGCCGAAGGTACGGGGCAGAGGAGCAGCTCGGCCCCTGCTGTGGGGCTGGGTTTGGGGTGAGCCCGCACTGGGTAAAGGCACGATCTTGCATATTTTCCATTTAACTAACCACAGGCAGTTTGTTTTTCAAGCACTCGGGTTATTGGGCTGCGGTAGGAATCGGCTGCATCGCCGCGCACCTCCCATCACTGTCTGACCCCAACGCGCCGTGGGTCCCTGGGGCCGAGACCTCGGCTCTGGCCAGGGAACCAGCTCGTGTGGGGCTGGGTTGGGGAGCTGCAGGTGCTGCGAGCGCTTGCTTGCTCCTCCTGAAACCCTGCCTTTCATCTTGAAAGAATTTTCCCCAAATCTCTGGTTGCCTCCCAGAGGTGTCTGCTTGGCCCCAGGCTGGGCTGATGCTCCTGGGGTCACCAGCCCTTTCCACCCCCGGCTTCTCCAGGAAGGAGCACAAGGCGTTGACCCCGAGCACTAATTACCCAGCTGGAAATTGGGACGATATTGTTCCTTTTGGGTTTTTAAAGCCACTTCCAGGCTTGGCGGTGATAGCTGGCAGGCGCAGGTGTCACCTCCAGCAATCAGACAATTTGTGGAGGTCTCCAAGCTGCAGAAGCAGTGCGGTGAGAATGGGGGGGACGATTCGGAGAGCTCTGCCCAGGAAACCACGGTTCAGGATCTGCACCCCTCACCCTGCTGCCTGGCTCCCCACCCCAATGGCCCTGCCATGCCTTGGGTGGCACCAAACCGGGAGCACGAAATAAATATTATAGCAGAAAAACACCCCTGAGGCCCTGCGATGGGAACACAAAGCAATTCTCTTTTCTTTCTGAATTGTCCTTTCTTTTTGCTGCCTTTGTTTCCAAGGTGAGAACAGGTGGTTGTGTACACGGCTGGAGTTTTGGTCTCTGGTTGTCATGAAAATGCTTCTATGGCTGGGAAAAAGCCAGAGCATCACTTTGAGAAGGAGATAATTTTGATACGATATGATATGATGTGATATTTATTATATAATTTTTATTTTCACCTTCTAACACAGCATTTTTCCATAGCCGTGCTATGGAAAACCCAGGTCCATGGTTCCACCAGAGGATGCGTTGGCAGCCAAGGACACCCACCAGCCTCGGGGATCCCTCCATCCCTGTGTGGGGACCCCCCCGTCCTGGATGTCCCCCCACTGGCTGGTCCCTCGGGAGGGCTCTGGGCTTCCCAGCTCCCTCCAGGGAGGGAACCCTGGAGCTAAACCGCTTCTGCCCTCAGGGGTTGTGTGGTCTTGGGAGAGGTGAAGCCCTCGCTTTCCAGTCACTTACTGGCCTGTGTAAAAGAGCTGTGCAAATAAATGCAACGTATAATAAAAGTGAAAACTGTCAGAATTGGGTATTTCACACTCCCTGTAAAACCGAAACCTGATTTTTTTTTTTTTTTGGGTGATAAAATTCACTGGCTTTTTTTTTTTTTTTCCATTTAGAAATGAGTTCTTTTCAAATAAAGAGATGAGGCTCTGTTTAGAAATGAGTAAAATTTGTCCTATCTTCAAGCAAAGGGGATTTGCAATGGGAATGTGTCGGTTTGTGCAGCAACATACGTGTGTGCAAACCACACACGTGTGCACATCGGTCTCCTGTGTGAGAACTCTGCTCAGCAAAACTGCAAACCGAAGCCGGGCGATGGTGTTTGCAGCATCACCCAAAAAGGAATTGCAAAGATGCTCCACAGATGCAGCTGCTGGCTGTTTGCAAAGTCAGGGAAGAAATTATTTGCTTTCTACACACTCTTAAATTGTGTATTTGGAAATGATTTTTCTGTTGTGCTCCAGCTGGGCAGCAGAAATACTCCACGGCTGCAGGAACACCACCTTCCTCAGCATCCCACTGGGCTATTAGCAATGAGCGTGGTTTACGTTAATGGTCCAAAGGATCTGGGCTGCTGCTTTGGGAGAGAGGAGAACGCTTCTGCTGGCTTAACGAGGAGCTAACCAGAGCCCAAAGTCAGATACTAATTACTGTTAATAGTCAACTTATTTTCCAGAATTACCCACCGTTTTATCTTTCCATCTTTGAAAGAATATTATCTTTCTCCTACTTTTGCAAATCTCGTCACTGCTCTTGCAAGCTCTCTGTCCTTTCCAGCCGTTCCCCTCTTTCCATCACAGCTGCAGCTTTATTTAACAGAAGAAAAATAAAAGTGGATTTGCCGCCTGCTCTGCGGTAATGACGGTGATCACCAAAGCTTTGCTCGGTGTTGCTCTGCAGCGAGCTGAGAGCCAGCACAAGCCTAATAAACAGCAGGTCACAACATGCATATGGATTTCTTTAAAACTCTGGGTATTGTTGGGTTTTTTTCAAGTTGGGCTCCTTCTCGTGTTTTAGCTGGTGTTCTGGATGAGAGCTACAGGAACAAGATCACCAGCTAAATGTAAATGAGCCCTTAATTGTACATGATCAGAGATGACAAAGATTATCTAATACCAGGAGAACGTTTCTCCTCTGCTACCCACTTACTGAAAAACTTGCATTTTCTCCAGTGCATCATTCAGGTGATTAGTACAAAATGAAAGACAAATCCACTATTTATAATGTATCACTTGCAGATGAAACAGGTAAGTGAACCCATCTGTGCCCACACAACTCTGAGAAAGCAGCTCAGGAGCCTTTTAGGGGCACAATCCATCCCTTAACACAGGTGTTCGCCCAGGATGCAAACCGAGGTGACCAGCTACAATCCAATTCCAGCACCGGTGCTGGATGGATTTGATGGATTCCCTGTAACCACCCTTTTTTACTGGATTCAGCATTATTTAATGGACTGCCGGAATGCTGCTGAAACATCACTTTGAACGTGTTGCAAACCAACACCACAAACCAGAGCGGTGTGTTGTAAAAGCAGGGCAAGGGCAGGTCAGCAGCAGCAGCTCCTCCACGTGGGTCCCCCCCGCGCTGGGGACGAGGGACGGGGCAGCTGAAGGTGCCCCATGGAGGATGATTAGCTCCGTTTGGGAGTGATGGGTGAATCCTACAACCCAGACTGTGCTTGAGGGTACCCGAGGTGCAGGGGAGCAAGCACAGGGAAATGAAGATAAATGGAGTTGGTCAACTTCTGACACACAGAAACAACTCACTTCACACTTACACCAAGCAGCTGAACTCACTCACTTTTCTATTTATCACTAAACCATCACCTCCTGGAGCTTTTCACCATCACACCAGCTAAATTAGCTCTTGTGCTTTACAAACAAGAAGTGCTATCCATTTATTTCCCAACATTTTTTTTTTTCTCAGTTCACAGTGGCCTTATACTGGAGATGGGCTCCTCTCCCGGGTGGTTTAATTTCTGTGGGCACTGTCCCCATCTAGTGGCATCTCCCTATCGGTTTGCACGGGCAGCTGTTGCTCTTCCAGGGGCTTTGCTCCACGGTCACATTTTTCTCCCACTTACCAATACCGGCTTTACCAATCTGCAAATTAAAAGCCTGCAGGTGTGATGGCAGCTTTATCTGCCAGGTTTTCCCTCTGCCCCTACAAGGCAGCAGCTCAGGCTGGTTGGAGGAGGAGGATTCCTGGGGTAAGGTGTCTGGAGGGTTGCATTTAAGGGTGGGGGAGTGCTGGGTGGAAAGCTCAGGGGAGAGGTTTGTGCTCTTGAGCAGTTGGGCTCTTGCAAAGTGGAAATGCTGGGAGTTGTGACCAGTTAAAATAATCTCTGGCAATAGCACAGCAGGGATGGGGTGGTGTGTTAATTGCTCAGCTATGATTATGTTGTTTAGTGGTTTGCTTCAGTTCACTAGTGAAATGTGTAGTGAAGATCCCCCTGCTTGCTGCCCAGGTCTCTGTGCCATCCCCTCTGCTATGAAATGTTGTGTTCTTATGATTGCAGCTGTGCTCTCACTTTCTCTAATGCTCAAAAATTTGCAATGAGCCATACAGAGGGTTTATCCTGGCTTTCTCCCCCTTTGCTGTATCCTTAGCAGCCTGTAGTGGGTTTCTGTGATGCCCAAGGGGTGACTGATGTGTTTGGGGCTGTCTAAGGGCTGGAGGGTGGTACCACTCGCTGTGTGGTGGTGCCTTGATTTTACAGAGGTTGTTTCCATGTGCAGAAGCAAGCAATGGACCCGTAAATCTAAAGCAGTAATTTCCCCTTGCCAAGGCTGAGAAAGGACAATGAGCAGGATGAGGGCTGTGGCACTCTGCCTGGTGGTGTGGGTTTCTCAGAAATGACTTTCAGCGCTATAGATCCCACTCATTTTACATCATAATGCAACTTTTAGGCGTTTCTTCCCTCTGTGCAGCTTTGGTTGGAGTTCTCTTTGGTTGCGAGTCACTGGTGGCCCCCAGCGTGTCCATCAACAGGGAATATGGGGACTGGCTCTGTTGCAATGGCAAAACCTTGTCTGGTGGATCCAGCTCGCTCTGCCTTTCCCCCAGACACTGAGCAAAGACCTGGCCAGCTGAGCTGCTTGCAAGGTGCTCTCTTCCTCATGTAAGAGAGGAAGGAGTCAGGAAAGCAGGGAGGAAAAAGGCAAAATTGGACTCCCCAACATAGGCTGTGTTTGGGCTCCTGCCTTGCCCTGTATGGGCACCCTTGGGTGCGTAGCTTGGTGCAGGAGAGACCTTCAGAAAATGGAAAGATTTAACTCTGTAACTTCTCCTATTACCAACATCCATCTGGGCAGCTGAGGGACTGAAGGTTTTGGCTCCAGGATGGGTCAGGTCACTTCATCCCCCCGTGAAAGGCTGTCAGGGGTCTGTGTGCTGCCCTGGTCTGGCTTCAAACAGCCCCGCAACCTCCAGTAACGCCCCTGCTTGTGTCTCATCCATCGCACTGAAAACTTAGTGTGGTTTTTCAGTTTCCTATTTTAAATAAGCCACTTTCCCCATCCATCTGCCTCTCCAGTTAGCATGTGCCCTGCGAGCCGGGGAGCGAGAGCAAACAAGGAGCTATTCTAAGAAAAATGAAGGTAACCACATCTGAAAAAAAACAAGAGCACAACTCTCACAAAGAACAGAAAATGAAAATGACTGCTTTTAGGCCAATTAAGCTAGCTGTTGGGGTTTTTTGGGTTTTTTTCTTAACTTTTAAAAATTTATTATTATTCCTGGCTGGAGCTTGGAGTTAATGAAACGTGAGTGAAACGGCAAACAACTTCCTGGAGATACCTGCTAGCTCCTTCCATGGTAATGGGATACAAACTACTGAAAGAATTGTATGAGTTCTGGTCAAAATTTGAATTAAGTTACAATAGCTGATCTGTTATGAATTTTGTGCTATATTGAATATGTGACTTACAGGACAGAGAGCTGGAACCTGCAACTTCTTTTTTTTTAATTAAATGTCACTATAATAACATACATCTCTCTATGGAGCAGCCACACATTTCTGGCACTAGGAGATTTTTAGGGGTGAGGGGAAAAGGAAGGAAATAAGTTATTACAGAGGAAGATTCTGTAAAGATCTTCCATATGGGAGAGTTACTGGGTCTCCCTGCAGCCAGGGTTGGGTGAGTAGTTGGGAGTTTGTCTTGAGAACGGCCCAAAACACTGAACACCAGGTCTTTTCCCCAGGATATACGTAGGGTTTCTCTTCAGCCACAGTGGGATATGTGCAAATACAGGGGAATTTTTGTCCTCGATTAACTTTACATTGTGCTGTCAACGCTGAGGCTTTGCAGCGTGTTGGGGGAATTACAACCCTGTGGAAATCAGTAGTAAAGCCAGGGTGGCCTCCTGGCTCCATTCCTGCCCTGGGAATGGTGCTGTGCATCTGTGCAGGAACGGGATGGGACCTGTGCTGGGGCAGCAAGTGCATGTGGACCTTAGAAACGGAGGAAGGCATTTTTTATTGAGTTGCTATGGTATTTGGGAGGAACGTGTGTCTTAACAGCATCGATAGCACATTCATATTTATTCACCTCGAAGTCGCAGCTTCAAAGGGAGGACTTGCCGTTTGTTTTCCCTTTATTGACGCACTTCAAGAAAAGAAAGTGACCGTATTCAGGAAATCTACATTTGGGGTATTGCCAGTTAAAATATTTAGCAAGCTGAGTCCTGATTACAGGGCGGCAGATGGAGGTCAGTTTATCTGCAGGTCCGATCCTCGGAGCTGTGGGTATTGGGGCACAGAAGGGGAAATAGTGCTCATGAGTTAATCCTCAATCGCAGCTTTGTTCCTTTAAGGTCCACATCTACCTACAGCGTACCTTAAAATACCTAAATAGCTCCTCGTCAGCTCAGATCAGACCCCTACCCCATTCCCTGCTGCAAAGGTTGGTGGGGCACGCTGGACCCGGCGGGAGAGGTTCCCTTGGTCTGCTCACACAGCAGAGGATGCTGGAAGCCCAAATGTAATTAACTTCTTGGTATTTGACCAGGATGCTGTGGTCAACTCTTGTGAGAGGTCATGAGGTCTCCACTGACCACAGGAACTTGGTTTTGCATCTCATGGCAGGTCTGGTAAACCTTCGGTTACTGTCTCTGTGTAACGCATCGGGCTTTGATCTCTCTGGAGCAATCCTTTACACCCAATATAATAAACCATGGTTATGGGGAAAAATCCACTTACCTTTTCTGCTGACGTTGTCCAAAAGATGAATTGGACACCTACTCTGATACTTGCTTCCAAGTTTCTGATTCTTCTCGCCGATGTGTTTTGAATTCACCTGTAGAGAAACGACGACTTCAGGTTTGCCTTCCCTCCCCAGGAGAAAAGCAAAGCGGAGGGGGTATAATAATTCACACAGGTGTTCTGCAGAATCTGTTTTTATATCTTTTGCAAAAGGAAGTTTGGGGCTTTGGCTTGGTTTCAGTTGACATCTTATTACCGTAGAGCTGTGGTACATCTCCTGGAGAGCTGGAGCCCGAAGGGCTGGGTCAGGACTTGCACGTTTGGGTGATGGACCCAAACCCATTAAATGCAAGTTCTGACAGCATGGGTCAAACTCTTCGGGTTCCTCCTTTCTCATTCTCCTAATTGAGCTCATTTTCTCTTTAAAAATAATTGTCAGAATTTTATGATGTGAAAACAAAAATAACTCAACCGCTGCTGAGATCTGCGAAGGCGAAACGTCTTAATGTGCTTTGGAATTCATGTAACAAACCTGTTTTGTCAAAAGACTCGCTGTGGGAGATGTGTTTTGCTGTGACCCGCTTTTGGCTGTTGGTTGGGAGTATGGGGGGCCTGCTTTTGTGACTGGGTGACAAAAATATGACTTTTAAGTTTACATCATGTAAACATGTGGATCAGCTAAGACCAAGCGAAAACTAAAGGGTGAGGAACCTCAATCCACTTTCCCCACTGATCTCTGAAAACTCCAAAAATAAAGGAAATCGGTCAAAACTTATTCTTTGTCATATTTTAGAGAGCTTTCTTGCCACAGCTATTGCAAAACTGAAAAAAAAGACTGTCATCCCCTAACGCCCCAACACTCGGAGACAGGACTCTCACACCAACCAAATCCCTGCTCATCAATTAAGCTGAGGTCCAGCTTTTTGCCGAAGGTTTGTTTAAAAATCATCTGCATGGACTTGATCTCTTTTAAAGAAGACTTCCCAGCAATTTACTGGGAAATTAAAAAAGAGCCAGGGGAGGAAAGAACGTGGGCTGCTTGGGCGGCAGCAATCCTGGATGGGATCACCACCGGGGCTGCTGCGAGCCCGGGCAGAGGTTTGTGGTGCTCGGTCCTGCAGCGGGGCAGGGCTCGGGCGCGTCTGTGCTGGACATCCAAGCTGTCTGGAAAGGGGCAGCTGGATCTTGTTCTTGCTCCAAGAAAGGAGCAAGTTCTGCCATGGCCGTGCATGGTCCAGCATTACTTATTCCGTACTGTCCACTATATCAGCTCTGGGAAAGACTTATTTTGGTGTTCTGAGCAGTGTGAGGGTGTCTTTGGGTTGTAAATCCATGGTGTTGCCCACTGGATGCGATGTTGTTGACATGCTTCTGCTCCCTCTCCAGCAGGAGATATTTCCAGGTTTCAGAGTCTGGTATAAAGTTCAGCACAATGAGCTGAAAAGGTGCGTTTTGCTCTTGTCCTGAAATGTTGGGTTACGATTTGCTGTCTCAGTGGCTGTTCCCAGTGGTGGATTTAGACATTTAGGTTTGACGCTTCATGGTGACTTAATGGAGTGAGCTCCCCATAATGGAAATATTCCCCTGACACATCCCTCCTAGAATGAGTCCAAGGGATAAGGCTGAGGAATTCCTTGAGGGTCCTCTAAAAACTTCTGTCAAAATATTTGGGTTAAGCCAGCACACGTGGCTGTGTGACTGATGGGAAGAAATTAGGTTAGTGATGGAAATAGCAATTCACAGTTTGGGAGAAGAGGGGAAACGGTCACCAGTTATTCCATGGGCTGCTCTAGGTGGTACGTTGGACATCCTTTCTCTATTGGTGTTGTTTCTATCAGAGTGAAATTTGCTGCTTTTACAAAGTCCTAAGCAAACCCCTTTTCTTTTTACATTTTAGGGGGAATTTAAGTGAAATGCAGACCTTGTGCTGCCTCTGTCCAACAGGGAGTTTTGCTCCACGTGAGCAGAGGGAATTGCTAGAGAGCCCTTACAGCTAAAGATTTCTATCATGTGATGAGAGGCATCCAGAGACCTCAGCCACTCCTGATGGAGAGATCAAAGCCCCAGAGAGTCCCTCTGACATCCAGCTATCAGAGGGAATTACAGAATTTAATATGACTACAAGGCTTCTGCTGATTTTACAACCATCCGATGAATGAGGATCATTCAGTCCTGTAGGATTCCACAAGATGCATCAGGAGAGAATATAAACAGGAGTCTATGTTTTTGCAGCCCTTTGTATAAAGCTTTATAATGTTTTTATAGCTCTGCACTGCTTCCATCCCCATGGCAAAGGGTTTCTTACAGCCAGTGTTCTGGCAGCAAGGAGCTGATCCATGAGTTTATGGAGTTATTACCCTTCCATCTGCGTTCTGTTGGAGTTGCCCATGAATTTCTCCTCTCAGATCTCAAATGTTGGAGGCACTGCAACGTCTGCTGTGGCACAGGGCGATGAATTCCTACCTGAGAAAGAGGAGAAAAGCTTGTGGGATGTTTTGCCATGTCTGGATCCAACTTCAAACTGCAGGAGCTTTGACAATGGCTTGGCACCGCTCTTGCTCTGCACAGATACGTCAACTGCCAGGTTTGTTTTTATCATACGAGGAAACAAACTGTTTCATGAACAAAACCAGATGCACGAGATTGTGCTGAAAGACCTACAGTCACTTTGTAAAGAACTCAAGCCAGAAACCTTGGAAAAGGCACAGAAAAACATTTGTGGAATTTATTCTTGGCAGTTGAAGGTAAATACGCATTATGCAGATATTCTCTTTTAACTGCGCTGGGCTCATTCCTTGCATTTCCACACAGGCTGTGTGGTGCAGGACTCCAGCAGGGTCTGGCTGTTCCCCATCGTCCCGTGGAACTCATCGGGGGATGCTGGACAGGAGAAGGGCTGGAGTGCGTTCCCTGGGTGTTTTCTTCACAGAACAGAAAGATCCAGGAGTGTGAGAAGAGCAAATGGGAATTAATTCCTGAACTGAACCAGCCCAATATAAAATCTTGCCCAAGCAGCTGGTTTCAGTTTGGACAATTCCCACTGACCAGAGTGGTTTCTCCACCGGGACCCACATGGATTAGTCAGTCGAGGCTGCCCGTCATCCACCGTGCAACCTGCATGTGTTGCAACACGTTGTACTGTGAAATGAGCTGCTTAAAACTTCCTGAGAGCTCCTGAAACACCCTTGAACGAGGCATTTCATTTTTCAGTTCCAAACTGACTGAATCACAAGATATCTTGCAACTTTGAAGTGATTTGGGCTGCACAGTAAACCCCAATACTCATTTTATTAATACCGATCAGATGAGAACCTCATTGTAACTTGCGTGAGACCTGCTTGGGTTTTTTGTGTTCTTTTTTTTTTAATACCTAAAGTTAGTGACTGACTTTTCCCCAAGAGCCTGGTTTTCACCTCCCTGTAGCCGGTACCTGCTATTAGGATCTGCTGCAGTGACAGATGTGACTGTTAGCCAGGCGTGGTGCCACCAGCCCGGGTTAGCACATGGGCAGCAGTGACATCTGGGATGGGTGAACGTGGCCAACGCCATTCCCATGACACCTGGGGACCAGCACAATAAACGGGAGAGCCAGAATTTTCCAGGTGAATCTAAATGAAATTAAATCATTTGTGTTTTGCTTTAATATAGGGATGTCTGATATTATCTGTCTACAGCATTAGTCTGTGCTGCTGCCTTTGAAGCTAATAATTGGCATTAGGGTGGTGTGTTAGTTTCCATGTTAGGCATGATTTTGGAATGAATCTCGGTGATCCAGACAAATGGGCATTTTCATGGTATTACCCACCACCACATGATGTTACAAATTCCTCACCAGTGGCTGCGTTCAGGTTTGGGCATCACTGGGGTTTGGGGTTTTTTTTTTTCCTTGGCTAATTAAGAGTTGTGAGAAGGGCAAAAATATTTGGGGTGTTAGAGAAGAAAGGTTAAACCAGCCAAATGTGGCAAGCTTAGCCAAGAGAGGCTTAAGGTGGTCATGGCTCGTGATGTTCAGCATTGGGGATGCCACCGTTCATTAATGTGTGAAGCAGCAGTGAAGGGTGGGGAGATGTAAAAATATAGATGAAATATCAGGACGTGCCCTTGGAAATGAGTTCTTTAAAGCCCAGGTTAGTCCCCTGAAAACTCCATTCTACCAAACCTCCCTGAGATTTGTAGCAGAGCAATCCCAGTGGGAGAAAGGCAGGCTGGAGGAGCCCAGGAGCTCTTCACAGGCTTTGGTTCTTTGGTTTTGGGTGTAACTGTTGACTCCACTGCAATGGGCTTACATTAGGTATGAGTTGGATCTGGTTTGTGCAACGGCTTGAGTTTTTTTGGATTATGAGCTCTTAGATGATGGCCACAAAGGAATTTTAATTAGGAAAGTAAGAAAGGTTCTGCTGGGAGATGGGCAAACCACGATAATTATTGGCAGTGAGAAAGTCAGCAAAGAGCGAGTAATCAGGGGATTTATAGAGGTCCTGCCGAGAGTTCCCTAAATGTAATTTTTAAGAACAGCTGTCAAATAATCTTTCACAAGGAAAATGACTTAAAATGGCAGTCATGTCCACTCCTGTGCTTTATCCGGAGTTCAGCTGTACTTGCAAGCTTTAATGAACGTACAGACGAGGATCAGACTAGCTGTGCGGCCCCTGAACATCTAATCACCACAAATGTCAGGATCTCTGGAAGAACCCACCAGAGGGGATGCCAGCTCTGTCCTGGTGTCCATGGAAGTTCCCAGGCTCTGGTGAGGTGATCGAGATGCACAGGAAAGCTTATCTGTCTCGCTGGCCAACAAATCCAAAATCATTTCACAAATGGGGCAAACCACATGGTTTAAAAATAATTCTGTACAAGTCTGTATTTCCAAATGCATCTCTCCTGAAACTGAATATTGAAATGTCAAAATGAAGTGACTCTCTTTTATAATTTTTCTTTAGGAAATAGTGTGTAGCTTTGCTGTCCTCTCCAAGATCCTGAACACCAAGTAACCTGCCAAGGAGATCATCGCCACACCAGTGTAACACATCCCTTGCACTGTACTTTGAGTTTAAACTAACACGATCAACTTCATGGGAAAGTGCTCTTGAAGTAGAAAAATGCTTGTTTGGCCAAACCCAGCCTCCTACTTCTGTCTGCAAAAATGGAGCTGAAATAATTCTCCTTTGCCACTTCTGTGTCTGAGAGTAGGGTCCAAAGTTGTCCCTCTGTGCTATCGATAGAGATTTAACTTTTTGTCATAGGTGGTCAGTTGATGGGACAGGCAGAATTGCAATAGTTAAAGGCTTCTGTGAATGCTGGATACCTTCACTGGTCAGGGAACGACACCCACTGCTTGACCTAGAAGACATGCCCGGGCTGAGCAATGTGCACACCTACGGTCTTCTCGTGGGAATAGTTCTTCCAGCGTAAATAAGGGCACTTCATGGCTTTCTGTGGTATTGCGTGTTTCCATCTTGTGGAAGTATCTCGGGAGAAAGA
>VZTO01010532.1:2730-37433 GCA_013400615.1 Syrrhaptes paradoxus | reverse complement strand
TCTGCTTAACCCACGACACCTATCCAATACCATTTTGTTCATGTTTGATCATTTACATGTTACTAATGAACTTGGACTGAATTTTCTAGTCAGGTCCTTAAAAGTCCTCCTTTCTCCTTCTTTCTTCCCAATCCCCCAATACCTATGTTGTTCTAATTTTAATCTTCCATGCTGTCAACAATCACCAGGAATAAACAAATGGAGGAACTGAAGCACACAGAAAGTGACTTAAGTTTACAGAGGAGAACCAATATCTGAGCCCTGATCTCTCAAGGCTCTGTCCAGTGCCATTGGGTCCCAGCCTTGGATAGCAACTCTTAGGTGATTTTTTGAATTTCATCCCTTGACCATTCTGTGATTTGCCTTTCTCTGAAGGTAATATAGCACTTTGTTGCCAGGAGGAGTTTGTTTAGCCTAAGTAAAATGATTCAATAGTCTTAGTCTTTTTCATGTGGTTTGCTGAGGTGTAGTTGAATTATAAGTGTGTTGGAAATGGCATCTCAATAAAGAGATGACAAAGACTGAAAGGATTGTGGATACAACTAACAACCTTACAAAAAGAGGTCCTCCTCAGCACTGGGGTGAGTTTTATTGTCAGTAATATGGATATATTCATATATGGCCAATAGTATGTGTGTATTGACGATGCCAAACCTCTTTAGCAGGGTGAAAGCACTTCAGCTCTTGGCCATTTTATTTACAAGTACTAAAGTTCTGTTAAGTAAGAAATATTTTAAACAATTTTCATACAAACTTTTTTGTTATTTACCATGAAAATTAATTTACTTCAAAGAATCTTCTTGCTGTCCTCCCAAACTATACTTTTTTTTTTCTTCTGAGGCCAAGGTCAATTTATATTCTCACTATCTGTGAAAACCCTGAAATCTCTTTCTAGCTGTATTGTAACTAACAAAGAAATGAAAATTCCTCATATTTATGTTATTTTTTAGAAAGTTGCTATCTCTGTATAATGAATTAGGCACAACGAATTAGCTAGGCACCACAACTGTGAAGATTTCTGTTAACTGAACTTCAAAGCTTTCATGCTGACTGCAGGAGAGTGTTCATGCTACGATCATCACTGTGCTTGTCTTTTGCTTTTAATAGTGTCAGCAGTAACATGAGGTATGCACTGATTTCCTTAATAGAAGCTGGAGGTATGGGAATCCTGATGATAGTAACAGGTTTTCGAAACCTGCCTGTAGTATATACAAAACTTAACTGACACACAGAGATGGTCAAATACAATTTAAAAAATCCAGTTATGAAAACTGGGTATAAAGGTATATTTTGAGTCAGACCCACAAGACAGACTTTTTAATTATCAAGGCTGTTCCCCTGGTAATAGGGACTTATTCTTCATAGAGGATTTAATAGGGTACTATTGTAAGAACCTCTGTTCTGTGTTTTAGTGAAAACTTCGTCACTTGTCATCATCTGGCAGCCTGTATCTCTGACAAATGTGATTTTCTAGGTTATTCCTGTGTGTGCAAAGGACTCTAATTCCCATACTAAAAGTGTAGAAGTCCTTGTGTTCATTTATATGGTGGCATTTGTCTCCCTGGGGTGTACCCATACCTGATACTCTGGACAGGAGATGGAGACTAGACTTGTGAATCAGCTAGCAACAAACAGGAGAGTAAAGGGCTAACTGAGGTGAAAAGGGCAAACACCTATGCTAGCTTACATCCAATAAGGGTTTCAGTCACCCTACGCAAAGGACTGAGAAGCTCTGGCAGCGTGCTTCCCAGGAGCTCAGTTCTTCAGCCAGAGGTAAAAACAGAGGCTGAGTCCCTTCCAAATTGTTTGGGTTTTAGGTTTTTTTGTTGTTTTTTTTTTTCTTTTTTCCAAGTAAACACATGATTTCATACTTATAAATTGAAGATATAATATTATTTCCAAGTTGAAAACTTTTTTTTCCCATTTGATCAATTTCGTTAGGTTCTTCTGTACTCTGAATTTTCCTTAGGGGTATTTGCAACATTTTCCAATGCAGTATTTGTTGCACGTTTAATTAACTTGTTGCTTATTTTCCTTTCTGCTATTCGATTTGAATTTTAATATATTTAGCATTAGTAACAGTCTCTGCCTTAAGAAATTTACAGTAAAAAAATAGGGATATGTACAATATGGGACTGAGAATGTCTTATTTGCAATTATAAACTTTCCTCCTGCAGCTATTATGAAATAATCTATTGTAGAATGGGACTTGAGTGAAAGGCAGTGAATAGCTTGGCTTTAACACAGCTTCTTCCTTATGCTAGTCAACACCTTCAGAAAAATATTATTGACAATGACAATAACTACTCAGTGCTCTCACAAAATTTCTGAAACATAAATAATACCTAAGGATGGCTTTTTTTTTTTCACCCTTTACTTTTTCAATATACCCTTTATTTTTTCTGTACTTAAATTGGTGCTCTGATAAATGAATAGATGTACGCAGAGCACTGATCCTTATCTTATTAGCCTCCTGGATCTGATTTTATCTCACTTAGAGACAGAATTTGGCTGCAGCTCAACACTTGCTGCTGTCATGCATGTTACTGGGCATACTGAGAGCTACTTTGTCACTGTAATGGATTGCTGGATTGGGGACCAGCTCATCCCTATTCAGCAAGGAGCTGAGAAATGTGCATACTTTTAGGAAAGTGTCCAAGCAGTTGACCTTAGTGTTCACTGCAGGGATGATGTGCCCTGATGTGCTTTGCTGAACTTGTACCTTCTTTGTTTATTAAGCACTGACGATTACTTCTGCCATAGCAAGCCCATTTCTAGGATCTGTTTCATTCTGCAGTCCTGGGCTGTGGCCACTTTGCTTCGTCTTACATCTCTCGTAAGAATTAAGTTTTACAAGAGCTTAAAGCACTATTAATAAGATGACAATGGGTTCCAAGTTGGTCCTTTTGACTAGGATTTTAAAAACCTATGCCAGATCTAACCTACATGCAGTTTAAATATATGTGAACATACTTATTTTTAGAGATTAGTGAAACTTATGTGCACAAGAGAATGACACTAACACAGTAGCTTTCACTTTATGGAGCATGTCTCAGTGTGTAGTTTTCATGCTTATTCAAACTTGGAAAGTGACAATTTTGAAATTACTTGCATGTGGGTCTACAGGCAGAAACTTGTTCAAGATTAGGTGAACCTGGCAGAGAGGAGAGTACCTTGTCTGCTGCTCAGATGCCTAGGTTGCATTCGTTTCTACTGATAACCACTAAGAGCAGTTTACAACAGATTAGATTTACACAGCCTATATTGAGGAGATATTCCTTTTCATTTTATGTGGAAATCGTAGACTACAAAGATTTGGTAGTTATTAAAGACCTCTGAACAATCTTCTTTGCTTGAATTTAAAATCTGTAACCCCTGGTGTTTAAGGCCCTCTTTCTCTGCTCTAAGCTAAGTGAAGTTTTTAGCAATGATTGGTTTTCATGCTTGGCATTTCCCTTTGTCCATTGCTGTGATGGTTCACTGATATGCTATAACTAGAAAACTGTCATATTCTTGAAGCTTAAATTTGAAGAAGCGTTAGCTCAGAGGCCACATGCGGGTCAACTGGACAACTTCAGGAGCAGAAGGAGAAATGAGTGTGAGTGGGTGCTGCATGCCCATTTTCTTTGTGGGAAAAAACGGTCACCGAATCATCTCTGTCAGACAATTTGAGCAGCTCTAGTTCCACAGTTGGACTCTCTTCTTAGACTTTGAGTAGAGAGGTTTACTTTGTGTCCAGCTGTTAGAATATTTTATGAATCATGCTTGTAATTTTTCACTTTCTTGAGTTTTCTCCTTGTTAACCCTCAGTTCAGTGATCAGGGCTGCAATCCTTTTCTGGTTTCCTTTTCAGAAAATGCTTGCTTCATGCAAGAATGTGCAAAAGTATTTTTTTACACTAAGTTGAAATGCTTTTGTTTTCTTGTTTGCTTTTTAAAGTCCCCTAGAATAAAAGACTGCATTGCTGGTTCTCACTCTGGCTCGGCATGATTAAGAACTTAAACAGATTGATTTGAAAAATCCATAGGTACCTCCATCCAGGGGTGTTCACCATGAGAATGGTGCAACTTAACCTGTGCTCAAAACCTAGCTGAGTCTTCCTGCACTTCCAGAACTGGGCCTAGTGAGTGAAACAGGCTTTATCCTATTTATGAAGATGCTTTCACGTAGGAAGACATCAATTTTAGTTGTACTAATGCATAACAAATGTCACTGAAACAGGGAGATTCACCACTGTTGTGTGGAGTCACAGCATGAGCCACCACAATCAGAGTTTTATACAAGGAGGAAAGAAAGTCTTAATTAGTTACCCTTTTGCCCCTTAAATCTGCCCTTTTATATACTAAATACAATGTGATGGCTAAAGCTACATTAGTATAGTGCACCAACTGGTATACAATTATATATAAATATATAATAATATAATTATAATTATATATATAATATATATATATAATATAATAAAAATCCTAAACTGCAAGTGTCAAAGTCTTGTTGCTTTTTTCAGCAAGATGGCTGCTAATCAGGAGCTCTGATTAATAACATTTAACAGCATAATGTTCACATGCATACCATTAATTCTTGAAGTGCTTCATTAGTGCTCCAAATCTGGTTTGCTTTCCATTCTTCACAGAAAAGAATGGAATAGGAAGAGTTCTTGCTAAGGGCCTGGTTTGCTAAAGCAGCTTGCTGAATTTCATTTTTTTTCCCCCAATGTTACTTAATTTGAATGCTGGCATTTTGTAATGTTGGAACAATAGAATCAAATCCACTCTCAAAAGCATTGCTGTAAGACTTCTACATTCTGGCCAAGTATTGTAATAGTGAGATGGGACCCAGTTTTGCAGACCTAGTAGTGGAGTTGGAAGCTGTTTCCTGATTGCTAATTGACTTAAAAGAGCATAGCTGAGGCAGCATTAGTGAAAAAGTTATTATAAAAAAAAAAAAAGCCAAACCTCTCAAAATCAATTTTGGTTGCAGTTACTAGGGCTGTTCATTTACACACTTCAAAGGGTAAGATTTTTAACATTTTTGCCCATGAGAAACTTGTCATACTTAACATGTGGATGGGGATGTTTACACAGAGTTAGCAGTATAAAAGACCAAATACTGAATTGCACTGACTTCTTGGCCTCTTGTTTCTTCTTGACATATTTTCCATTCTTTAGAATTGTTCTATAGTTTTTGTGGATACACTGTCATCTTTCAGTCAGTTTCTGTTGGTTAGAAACAGACACTCTTTATAGTTGTCCTTTTAAATCAATGTGAAAAGTATCAAGAAAAAAAAGTGTAAAGGGAGGAAGGTACAGGAGGTAGCTAGGGAGGTAAAGTAAGTTTGGCAAGAATATTGGAGCAAAGACAGAAGAGAGAGATCCAGCTAGCCCAGAGAAAGCCTAAAGGCATTGAAGGCTTGTAATGGTGTTATCCAGAAGCTATGGTAGTCTATGGGTTTGGTCAGGTGTTAGATTTTTTTTTTCCTTAATTCCCTGGGAACAAGGTCAACTAAATGGAGGCCCCAAGTCACCTCCTGACTGGAATGAAATGTATTTCCAGAGGTGAAGTTGTATCTTTTGCTATTTCCTTTCTCTGCTTCAGCTCCCTTGCTTTCCTTATTCTCTTTTGTGTTCCATTTTCATAATTTGTTTTCCCTCTACAACTTTGTTTTCTGTTTCTGTGACATGTCTCCCCTCTGTTTAAATATTTTTTTTTTTGCCTCCACTGCACTTCTGCTTTAGATGATGTCTTCCTTCCTCTGCCTATTTCCTTTTCCATCCTCTACTGCCCTCTCTGATGACTTTCTCTTTTGCTCCCCTCCTTATTTGCTGTTCTTTCCTTTCCTCCTGATTTTTTTGATCCATTGCCATACAGCCTTGCCTGCTTGCTTTATTGCTGTTTTTCTTCCTTAATTCCTTTCTTCCTTACATCTGGTAGTATTAAGACAGCCTATATCTTAATGTGGTTTCAAACCACTGAGATCAAGGTGAAATATTCAGACCTATGAAATTATATGTGAGTTGGAATTAAAGGCAGATTTCTTCTACATTTCTCCTCATTTTCCTCTCTGAGGATAAGACAGAGGATCAAAAACCTCTTGTACATCAATAGTGTTTTTCTAGTTGTCAAAATGAGTTTTAGCAGTTGCTAATTTCTTATTAAGTGACCACATGTACTTCCGATAAATTTGTGATTGACCTCAAACTACATCAGTTTTAGATATTTTTTTTGCTTGCACCCTACAATCTACAGTGAAGTTATAAAACACATTCCTGAAATGGAGACAAGAAACACAGTAAGAAATATTCCCTTAGATACTAGTATCTGGATACTATATCTAGTATCTAAGATCTAGAGATAAGTTTTCAGAGATTTTTAGAGCCATTTGTTTATTAAAAATCTTCCCCAGCTCTAAGAAGAGAGGGAGGTGAGCCAACAGGAAAACCAGAGATAGAAATGGACTTACTCCAAATCTCACAGGATCCCTGGCCATGGCAGAGCAAAGAAAGAGTGCTGAGATCTCTAGTCTCGAGGCACAGTGGCTTTTTGTCTGTTTGACTGTGGGAGGTCTTACCAATGAGGCTTTCTCGTAGCATTATGTGAAACTGTTTTCCTTCTGCAGTGGTGCTATGCCTTCGTTGAGGAAAGCTGTGTTTAGAATGAGCCAAACAGGGACTGTCAAGGTTTAGGACTATTTTGCTTTACTCAAGTGCCTTCCACCTTGCAAATAATATGAAAATCCATAGCTTGTTCAGAAGGCTTATTTTTTTCTAATCCTTCAAAGTCTTAATAACCTTAAAATATCAATCTTTAGAAACAGTCTTGATTTCTTTCAGTATTGCAGTGGAATATCCCTAATACCACCCTTTTACACTGTGCTTTCCTTCCATACCTTTCAAAGAGTTTTACAAGCAAAGTCAGCATCATTATTGACACTTTACTACCAAACTCAGGCTTACAGGATAAAGTTTTAAATCTTGTATAATATTTTTCTGCTCTGCTCCCTGAAGCTGGGATGAAATCCTGGCCTACATGAAGTCAGTGGCAGAAAGCCCCATTAACCTCCAGTGGAGCTAGAATTCTACCCTCAGTGCCTGTCATCTATTTTACTTTCTCAGTTCTTAATACTCTGGAAAATTGAATTCACTGAAGCAACATCCACTTCAGGCCAGGCTCCAGGGAATATGAGCTGAAATTCAGCTCCCAGAGATATGAATGGATCATAAGCTTTTGCCTTCTGGCAAATGGAGGAACAAGGGAGCCCTGAAACCCCACTTTGCTTTCTGAAAGCTTTCTAACACATCACTCAAAAACTAAACAAAACAGAACAAAATATTTCCATAAAGGATCCTTGTTTTGAGTACTACAGTCCTCTTTCAACACGCTGTGTTCTAGCTGCAAGAGGATATTTCTCACCTTGTCCAAATTTCAGTGGTGCAACAAAAGAGTTCAACAATATAGGACTGACAAAGATGGTAACTGAACTTCAGCACTTCATTAGAGCTTATAGTTTCAGATGATGTAAAGAGCAGTAAAAAGAGAAAAAAAAAGCTTGAATCAAAAAAATGCAATGCAAGACAGTTCCTCACTGTCTGATACCTCTGTAGGCTTGTCAGCATCAGGATGGCTTAAGCTTCTTTCTTGTTAGCTAAAAGCATCTGCAATTCCATGTTTCTTCATTTGGCATGTATGTCAAAATAAATGTGTATCTGGTGCTTGGCTGTAGTCCACTCTCTTAGAGTCTTCTGCCTGGAAAAGACAAAATGGTGCTTTGTGCAATCAAAGTGGAGGCTTTATGGTTAATCCTGCACATTTTAACATTTTAGTTACCTGATCTTCTTCTAAATGTCACTGAAGTTGGGACAACTTAGCTAGAAGCTCAGAATTTCTTAACTCTTTCCCATCAAAAATTCAGTTCTCATGGCCCTCCCATTATATTTTCTGCTCTAGGCTTTTTTTTGGTACAAAAGCAGTGACCATAAAACAATATCCCTTAAAACAATTTGAAGTTCAGGAGGCATGGGTTTCTTTTGCAGTCATAATTGTTTCTACTGTGTTAATAACCCCCGGGGTGCTCTTCTTATGTGGAGAAATTCGGGATGGCACACATCAGCATGTGGCTCCGGAGCTCAGAAAATTATCTTACGGCTAACCTAAACCCTGTAAAGCAATTAGTAAATGCTACACTTCACTTTTACTATTTCCTTAGCCTTCTTAATCTAAGTTATCTGTCTTAATCGAATCTTGCTAAACAGTTACTTTATGTTTAATAGTTGCCCAGAGACTTGTTTCTGAATGTCTTTTTTTTCATAAAAATTGTTCATTGGATTAAAGCAGAACCCCAGCCTACCCCAGAGAAATCTGATCTGAGTATTGAATTTTGAGAGCACAGAAGTTGCCCGGCTATGTAACACCACAGCAGAGCCTACACAATTTTCCTTATCCATGTTTCCATTTGCTTTCTTCTTTCCAGCTTCCTTCAACAGTGAGCTTGAAGCAAAGTCACATAGGTGCATTCTGAGAATTGTTCAGAGAATTTGGGTGGCTAACTGAGTTTCCGTGCCTGCTCAGACCATTCAGCTAATACCAGGTAAGGTGTATGCTCTTCATTTTTTAGGTCTAAAGTGTTAAGTCTTTGATTATAGCTTGTAGATTTGTGATCATTGAACCCTAACCCCTTCGAGTTTACTAAAATTTGTGTGTATTTCCTAGTGCCTTGATTAAGACTCATTAGAAAGACTTTGTTTTACCATAGTCAGTTTCATTTGGCCTCCCTGTGCAAGGTCTCCTGAACCACATCACTGTATGGAGATTCCCTCTTCCACCCAAAAATACTTTGCATGTAAGTGAGAAACATGTTATTCTTACCAAATTACATCCAAAGCAGAAAGAAATTTATCAATCCAAAAAGAGAATCTGGTCAAAGTACTGCTCCCACCTGGCCCCACCACAATGCACACACTTTGAAAGCTCTGAAGAACAGCAAGATTTTCTCATAGTTAATGATCAAGCTAGAGTGGTATCAGGGGTTTGTTTGTTAGGGAAAGTGTATAAGAAAAAGAAGGTGGCGTGGAGGGGGAAAAAGGGAAACCCTTCTGTGGCTTCTGTCTCTCAGTTTAAAGTTGTAAGGGCATCACTTCTTATCATAAAGGTTCAAAGGGTTAATAGAAAGAGGGATTTTCAGTGCATTGCACACAGTACCTATGATACTCTCAGTTTAAACTTTAAAGGACAGGTGAAAAGAGAGAGAGCAAGCTGAATGTATGCCTTATATATTGGAGAAATTGTTCATTTGTGTGAAATGCTGACCTCTGTCATCCTGCCAAGCTGACTGGGCCCTAGGGTGAACGGCTGCTTGAGTGCTGGTTGCAAAAGTTAAAGCTGCCTGGGGAGTACTTTAAAAGGACAATGTCAAAGTTGGTATACCCAAAATCTGACCTATCATATTTTTTCTCCCTCTTACATCTGTTTGAAAAGTTCATGTCGTTCATTTTGTATGTTTTTAAAAATCTTTTAATCTAAACCAAAATGCTTAAATTGCTATTGAAGGCTAGTTATTAAGAGAAGCTGAGAGAGTTCAACGTTCACAGTGTGGCAATGCAGATGTCAGGAAGATGGAAAGAAACATCCTGAAATAAAACACACATCTTTGAATTAGGTGATAATTAGGAACAGAGAATTAAGGTTGAAATGGGTAAGGGAGCAATGAAAAAGAGCAAGGATAATTTTTACCAATTAAAATATCAATGCAGATCCAAACTTAAGCTCAGAAGAAGTTAATTCAAAACTTCAATTTATTTTTATTCTAATTGATTTTATTCTAGTTGTATATGCTGATTCTTTCCCGGTAATATTAGTTAATTACATATCATTCCAGACAACTGAAATATACCCTTCCCTCTTACTTTCTTTGCTTGTTGGCCTAATTAAAAACATGTTATATCAGTGTCATTTTCTTCTATATGATGTAGTATCCCAAGACCCTCATCACTATTATAATCTTGCCATGCTGCTTGCTATAAAAGCTGTCACACAAGTATTGTACCTACTTGAATAATTTCTAGTCTAACTAGAAAATAGATTAAACAACTATGTGTGCAAGTCATAAAAGAATAGAAAAACAAGACAAAGTAGCAAAATCAAAGTAAAGAAAATATTTTTGTACATAATTATGTTTCCCAGATGGTTTGGGGTGGGGAGGAAAACCCAAAATCTCAAAACTTGAACTCTTGAACTTTAAGGATTGGAGTTCGCCACTGATTTCCCTACAAAATTTCAGTGCACTCAGATAAATTGATCATGCCATATACTGCATGATCACAAGAGGGCGACCAGATTAAACATACACATTTGCTTTAGAGTTGACCTTTCTAAGCATTCATGATTTTATCTTATTTAGAAAAAAGTTTTCCTATTAACTGTGAGGCTCACTTCTGATTTCCTTCTCAGTTCTGAAAAACATGCAGGTACTAAGAAACCCTGGTGTGTCACAATCTCTTTCATAGCTCCAAAATATTATCCTTACCTCTCTTTATGTCAGACACGCTTTTCTAAATCCTGGAGGAACAGGTTACCTTGCTCTGCACTGTGGAACAGGGCAGCTCTGGTAAATGGGAGGAGATTGGAGTTACAGGTCTCACAGTAGCCACTCCATCCTCAAGCACACGGGAGTGGTCAAAGAGAACAGGAAATGTCTGCAAGATAATAAATTCTTCCATCCCTCCCCAACCCGAACTGTCGCAAATCATGCTGTGCCTTGGGAATATCACTTTTGCAAAGCCTTTGAGGGATACACCAAATTCTAGTACTTGTTGATAAAGATGATGACTGGGGGAAAAAAAAACCAAACCAAAACAAAACCAAAACCAAACCACCACAACAACAACAAACCAACACCACCTTTTTGCAAGATAAACTTCTACAATAACAATTTCTAAATTCTCTCTTTGTAACTAAGATTTCCCGTATCTTCTAAAGCAGAGTAAAAACCCATGCAGGAGTAGAGAAGCTGTCTTGGTTAAAAGACACTTTGCCTCCTGCCAGCAAGACTATTTAGTGTTGATCTAGATTACATCCATCTGTAGCTAATTGTATAGTTATGGTAATAGTGCCCTCCAGAGGAATTTTGAAGGAATTATAATATTCGGAGCTAATACAAAAGATGTTGTAAAAGTGAGTGCAAAAGGAAAATGAAATATTATTAAAATGATAAAATACTTAAACCTCAGGGGAAAAAAATCTCAATATCAAAGCTCTTTCTATTTTGCATGTGCATTTACATCTAAGAAAACCATATCCTAGTTACAATAGTCTTCTTCATAGCCTGATAGCAAATGAAGTTTGCATAACTACATTTGAATCAAGGATATAAAAGTAGATTAACTAAGCAAAAAATTAGATAGCTATTTCTAGTCTGCAGCAGACATGAACAATGCATTACGAGTGGGTTCCAGCGTCAGTCTACGATGTCTGGATTCTTCTGGACTTGCTGCTATAATGTAGGCATGGCACAGTTAGTTACACAGAATCACAGAATCACAGAATGTTAGGGATTGGAAGGGACCTCGAAAGATCATCTAGTCCAATCCCAATCAGAAGTGAGTTCAGATGTTCAAGGAGTTCTGTGGTGAAGTTTATTTTAATCTCAAAATAAACCATGCTTATATTTTCAAATTCCAGTATAGAGTTTTTTTCATGGCAATCGATTGTAATGTGCTGTGACACTAGACCCAAAAGGAAGGGTTTGTTACTGTGGTACAACGTAATATCTTATTTTAGACCATGTCCTGGAGGCCTGCAGTACAGCATTTGAGGATGACACCTCAGCACCTGAATGTCATGTGTATTTGAACTTCCTTAGATTTTTTTTTGTTGTGTTGGGTTTTTTTTTTTTTGTNTTTTGTTTTGGTTTTGGGGTTGTTTTTTTTTAAGGTGCTCAGCCTATGGGGTCAAATTGCTCTGTTTTACATTCTGAAACTCCTGTTACCTCCTCCAAAAAGAAACTAAACCCAAGCAGCCCTTAATGAAAACTGAAATGACAGTGAGTTCTGTATTCATTTGCTTTTAGACATACCCCAGGCTTATGTTTGACTTGAAGGCTGCAGTTTTGCAGTCAGGTGTCTGGGCTCCAAGCTTTGCATCCGGACACTTCCCACACTGACTCTGCCAGAACTGGAAAGAGCAGTCTGGTGTTCCCGTGCTTGGGATCAGATGGATCTGGTAAATTCAGCACTTCCTTGGGAAAGCAGGGAGATAGTTGCAATGCTTGCAATGTATCTCCTTGTAACAGGGTCACTGCCTTCAGTCTAAAACATCTTCTAAACTGAAGTTTCTTATTTTGCATGAACCTCAAAGGAAAGTGAAGTGAGCTAGGTATAGGCTGGTGGGGCAGGGGTGACAAGACATCACTGCTGAATGCAGGGAATGTACCTAAACCCAAAGCTGCTGTAGCAACTGTGGTGAAAAGTGTGTTTCTCCCTATCTGCATTCATGTCATCAGTGCATGGAAGATTTGGCCATCTTGTAGGCCATGGTGATAGATGCTGCTACTTGTTTCTTTTATAGTAGTTACCCACCACCCCTCACCCAAAAGTAGCAGGAAATTACTGTCTGTATGGAGACTATTGAACTTCTTGAATGCGGAGGTTTCATGGGCTGTTGAATGGGTAGGAATGAGTAGGGCTCTCTCTTGCTTTTCTTTCTTCCTTTCCTAACCTAATGCTTGCCAGATGGTCTGATCTCATTGTGAGCTGGGAATCTGTCCACAGGTGGATACCAGCCACCTGTAGAGGCCATTGTGCATGCATACTAACTCCTTCTTCATCTTTCCCTGAGGTGTCCCTGCTTCAGCACAATTTTCTCTTGCTCCCTGCCTGGGCTTCCCAGTTCTCCCCTGATAGTACGTGTGTAGCAGTTCACCTCTGATGTGGAGCATCATGCTGCTGACTCCCTTCTTGGCATCAATTTCTTCCTGCACTTGAGAGGAGCACAGAACAACGTGGGAGACCAGAGGAGCAGAAACAATAAAGGTTGTCTGGGCAGACCAGTATAGGCAAAACATGGGTCTAAGTTGCGGCTACTGCATGGGATGAGTACTTTTGGTGTAAATGAGTGGGGTATGTGTATATCACTGCAGAAGTGCTGCAGTGTGAATAGCTTGCTCAGCCCCAGTGGGCGCATCTCACCTGTTTGATTCTACAGGCCCAGTGAGCAAGGTTTTGCTGTTGCTCCCCTGGTTCATAAATACAAAAACATCATTAGCAAAACCATGAGCTGTATAACACAGGACCTGCCACAACAGAAAGCAGTTGCTACTGTAAGAATAGACTATGTGGGTACCATTGGTGGGAAAGGTACTTTGGGGTGATAGATGAAGCTAGATTCTCAATTGCTACAAGTATCTCTGCCAGCCACTCATTCCTGGGCCAGTTCAATTGTGGTGGAGAGCTGCTGGGAACTTAATTTCCATGTAGCGGTGTGCAGAAATATGTCTTATTGCAGGTAAGCAGTCCCTTTGCATTATTTGTGTGAAAACTCAAGTAAATTATTGTTGGCTTTCATGCTGCAGGTAAAGTTTTAATGAAAACAGTAATGAATGTTTTGCTGGCACGCGTAGGCAACCGAAGTATGCAGCCAAATTAGCTATCTAAGCAGATGCTTTATATCCTGAATTGCATATAAGGAATGCTGTTCGGTTGGTTTAAAAATTATATTTACACCCACAAACTATTTTTTTTGTAAAAGCCATATGCTTTGGGTTGGGTTTGGTTTTTGTTTTTTTTTTGGGGGGGGGGGAGGTTTAAGAGCATGTGTTTCAGTTGTACTGTAAGCAATTATGACAGTAAAATTAAAGTCAGAAGGGAGATGTAAGATGCTGCCCATGTGCAAGAAGTTCAGGGAAAGTTCTGAAATATTGCATTATTTAAGATGTAATATGGCAATATGTGCACTATTGCGAATGTAAGCAAAGCATCCTTGTGGAAAGGTAAAGTGAAACAAGGTTGATACTGTGTAAGCAAGCTGTTGTTTTGGCTTTAGATGCCTGTAATTTTATGCTTAAACAGTTATTAATTTGTTTTCTTTGATAGAGTCAGTAGAGCTGATTCAGATGTTATAAGGGTTTACAGTATGTACTAGCTTATAGTATCTTATATACTGGTTTATAGTATAAACCTATTATAAGGTTTTATAATTTCACTTGTTTCCCCAAAGGTACCTGTGGCATCGATAAGAGAAAAGGACTCGGTCCTGCTACTTCATATGAATACTGAACAGCCCCTGAGCTGAAATGTCCCGTGAACCAAAGGTCCACTCACAGTAAAACCCAACAAGGAGTGCAAGTGGGTGTTTATTACCATTTCCCCTTCCCTCTTATGGGGTCACTTGGGAGCTGAATTTAAAGTAATACTTAGGTCTTCTTCAAGGCAATCATAGTATCAACAGCTCCCTAGGCAGCATGGCTAGGCTGCAATGGCAAAGTCACGCTAGCTTTGTCACCCTGGCTCACCTCTGCCAGAGTGGCCGAGGTCTGTGCTTTGGGGTGTTCTTTGCTCTCCTTCTGCTCTAACAATCCTGTAGAGCCCCATGCACCAGAAGCTGCAACGGGAGGGGGGGTCTTAGGAATGGTGATGAGCCACCTCACTAAGTTTTCCATAGGAAAAAGTTTGCTGTAGTGTCTAGGGAGCTTGTCTGAACAGTGTGCTGGTATCACAAGATTGTGTTTTTGTATTTGTACAGTCTATGATAAGAACAATTTCTGGAAGGTCAACAAACCCTATTGAATATACTGGAATGACAAAGCTGAATTTCACAGAAAGCCATTGAGCAGGCACACTGGACTGCAGAGACGAAAAGAATAATGTAAGAAAACAGTGGAAAAATTACAGAAGGTAAGAGAAATGGAAGAAAACAGTACAAAGTGAAATTTATAAAGTCATATGAACAAAAGCTTTGGCTTTAAGCATGCCTCAGCTTGGGGATGTTTGACTCTCCGCTGAAACTCGTGCCTTGACTTCTTTTCTGAAGCATTTAAGCTTTTTTCTTGGGTCTCTTAGTGTTTATTAGGCATTTACAGGCATGTATGCACATATATTAGGCTTTGGTAGAGAGATCTAGATATACATATAAATACACACATATATGCATGTTTGCATATACACGTATGTTCAAATACATCTATTTCTATATGAGCATACATATGTGTGTGTACATGTATATATATACATGTAAATATCTGCCTGCTTGTCTTATTTTAACTATATTTTAAGATAGTTGTGATATGACTGTTCTCCATTTCAACACTTAATTTTCTCAGCAATTTGTTTTTTTAAAGCTGGAGTAATTGTTTCTTCCAGAAACAATGCTGTTCCTTTCAGAGGATCAAAGTACAAAAGATGTTCAAGTAAAAGGAGAGATTAAAATCCGTAGTCGACATTTAGTCATGGCTAGCTTTGCAGCCTCTGCGAGCAGACTGTGGAGTTTTATCTTTCACAACAGCATATTTCAAACCTCAGGAGGGTGTTGGTAATTTTAGTAACTTTGTATATTATATGTAGGTGTCAGCGGAGCCCGTTAAAATGTTTTCTATGTGAAACAAAGTGTTTTCTATTTATTTTTCTTGGAAAAGTGAAACTTTGCTTCCCTCCCCTCTTCTTCTCTCTCTCTGCCCTTTCCCTGACTTGGCCTGTGTAAGTAAATAGAGGGTAAGGAGTGTTTTCAGAATTGAAAAGTCCTTTTTGCCCTTTACAGCTAATGTTTCCTTTACTGAGGTATTGTGTTTGTTGCAACTTTTATTTTCTTTGTCCCGCAGCATCTACTCAGCTGGGTTTTACTAAACAGGTAAGAAGAGGCATGATCCCTGCTTGATAAAACTTGTGAGAAAGAAATAAGGGCCTGTAATACCAAAACCCCCAATCTTAACATCTTTTTGTTACAAAAATTCATGTTCATCTGCTGCTTAAACACAAGAAAATCTTGACACTGATTAGTTTCCTTTCACCAGCACATGCGCAAAACCCTGTCATACCTATGTAGTTTTGCTGATACCTTGTCATTTCTTTGGTGCAGAAGTACTTTGGAGCACTGATCTAAGAGAAGTGGTATCACACAGCCTTCAAGCAGGGTCTGAACAATCATGAATCTTTACCATAAAGGGCAGACTTCTGATGGGGCCGTATTTGTCAGTGATGATGATAGATATTATGTCATTATGTCATTCCCTGCAGCCAGACATAAAGCAAGCTTCATTGCCACTGTGCTTGACACAGTGATCTCTCTGTTCCTTGCCTCACAGTTTTGCAGAAATGACAGTAGATGGCACTGGAGAATAGTAACACAGACGACTGGATCTGTTATGAAATGGAGCCATTTCCTCACTGGCTCTCTGTTTAGCCAGTTTTCTGGCCCCACGGATTGCTGAAACACTTTGCTGCATTCCCTTTGCCAGCCTGTCATTGCTCAAAAGCTCAAGGCTTCAAATGCAAGGGTGCAATTTGTGAAAGCTCCAAACTGTGTGTGAAGCAACTCTGGGAGCAAAAGCCTGCTAAGATAGACCTAGTTCATATGAGCATGCTCACATGTGGCTAAATCGAATACATGATTCTTCTTTAATTTGAGTGAGATGTAGGCTCCTGCCGTTTGGTGGAGCAGCGAGAGTATCTAACAGAAGGAAAGGAGGCATCCCAGGGAGTATAGAGTTTTCTTTGTCTCTAGAGACTTTTGTCCCGCATGCCAGCAAAAGAGGAGTAGACAATTCTTGTTAATTCTAGGAGGTATTAGGATAGAAAGTGACTCAGCAGTTTCCTGCCTGCTACTTCAATAGGAAACATAAGACAGAAAAATAGTGGCCACCTTCAAAGCCTTACAAAATCCTGAAAATGTTCAGGGTTTCCCAAGAAAAACCTTCGTTATCTTCTCTTGGAAATCACTGTGGGGAGAGAGGGGAATGTGTCCGAGCTCAGTTTGATATTACGCATATAGCCTTCTGCTTGGGAATGGGAGCTCTTCTGACACCTATTTCCTGTTTTCTTGATTCTTCTCCTTTTACTGTGTCCAGTCACTGTGAGATGAAGCAACATTGTGCTGCCATAAACTCTGAAATGGCAGCTCCTAAAATTGGTGTTCCTCTCTCTCAGGATCGCTTCACAGTAATCACTGGTAATGACTACAGTGCAGCACAAATGCCACCAAATTGTGGAGTGAGTTGACATTTTAAGGGTTTGAGAATATATGAGAAAAAATGTACAACCTTTCTCCAACTGAAATAACTTTTGTCCTTGGCTAACCGCTTTTAAATCACGATGACATTATTGGCAGCTTTTTGTGACACTTTGAAGGGCAGTTTTTCCTGTAATGCTCTATCAAATTACTTCAGTTTATCATATATAAAAGATCTGAGATTAATTATTAACTTTAAATGCTTTATCCTAATCTGTTCAGTCTTAACTGCACAGCCTTTTATAACTGAAATACTGTTTTGCTGATACTGACTCCTGCACCATTTTCTGAGGATATTTTCCTGCCTGTAACAACCTTGGAGTAGACTAAGATTGGGATTTTTTGTGAATTCTGAATAGGCACTTCAGTGGAGCAATTTATACCTTTTTAAGGAATGGTATGAAGCGTGGAGGCAGATGATCCCTGAGGGAAATCCCTCTGAGTTGTGCCTCTGCTGCTCCCTGGACTCCTTGAGGTCTAGGAAGATGTTAGTGGCCAGTGCTGTATTGACTCCAGCTCTACAGGAGGCTCTTTGCAGAGGGGAAAGGCTTCATCAGTCTTCGGGAAATATCCCAGCATGAGGGAGGTTCTTCCCCCGTTAGCCTGTCCCAGCTCTGCACGCTGAGGATCCAAAGCCAGAGGGTCTCTCTGCTGTGCAAGATTTGTACAGTACACTTCTCCTGTGAGCAGAGCTAGGAGCTCCCTTCAGAGCACATACCACCAGCACAGATAGATGGAAGCTGCATGAAATTGGAGTAGAGTAAAATGTTTGAATCCTGTTCTTGTGCAGAAGTCTTTCTAAGAGGCAAGTCTTTCCCTTGGAGAAGTTCTCTTGTTATTTTAAGCATGTTTGATACTTGTACTGGAAGTGTGAGATCATCTACCACCATGTTTAAAGAAAAAAAAAAAAAAAAAAAAGGCTGGGTTCTCAAATTAAGAACACACAAGGTGTTACCTTCTTATTGTTGCTGCTATTTGAAAGTTCCCTGAAGGAAGATGTGGGAAAGAATCATTACTGTAGTAAACCGGTTAAACAGGAAGGAAAGCTTCTGACAAAGAAGTTACACCCGGTTGATACTGAAAGCACATAGGTCATCTGAATGTGGCTGTGAACAGGAAAATAAAGGAGACTGTATATTCTTCTAACAAATTATGTGTTTCAGGTAAGAGGTTGCAACAAATATTCTTACTGTTTAGCAAGTGGCACAATCGTCTCCTCCTGTGTTCTGGTAAAAAGGAAAAAATGAGCCTGCAGTGCACCAGTTTTATACTAGAATACGTGTGCATGCTGAAGTAAGGAAAGTATTTTTGTGTGCTTGGACACAGCAACTACAATGTTGTCAATATTGTGCAATGCTGTCAAATCTCTTGATTTGTAGTGAATTTTTTACAGTATTTGTTGGGATTCTCCCTTAAAATGCATGATCCCAGAACCACATGATTATGTGAAAATTTGGCTGTCATTTAAAAAGAAAAGCAGGGGTTCATGGCTCTAGGAGAAAAAAGCCAAACCCTCTAAAATGTGAAATCAGAAACCACAAGGCAAAGAAAATGAACCTAAAAACTTAACCTTATTAAAAAAAATTGTTATAAATTTTGCCTCATTAATGATTTTTGAAAATTCAGTGTTATCAATGCATTTTGCGCAATTCAAATGGAGGAGTAGTGGCTGGTAAAGAGCCAGATTCTTTCCTGAACTTTGCTGTTTTGAAAAGGATCAGGAGTTGGCCCAAATACAGAGCCTAATCTTACCGATTGAACTAGCAGGTAAGGCTTAAAACACTGAGATTTACAACATGGCGTGATGATTTTCCATTCTAAATTGTTGCTTTTAAATGCAAGCCTATGTAAAGGAGACAGAGTGCTACAAACAGTGCTACTGCCAGGCCCTCCCTCTGCTGTGGCCCAGGCTGGGAGAGGAGCCCACTGCGTCATGCTGACTTCTTGTTACTCGTGTGGACTTCCCAGCTAAATGAGAAGAAGGGGGGAGCAGAATGCACAGCCCAGCCTTTGGTACTGTAGCTAAACTGCCTGCTTTTAAAGACCACTAGGAAAGCAATACCTCTTTTGAACACTATGGAGAGTGCAGGAGATGAGCATTCACGTACAGATAGATGGAGGTGGGCTCTGTGTGTGAATATTTGTCTGTTGGAGAAGTGGGGGATGCTACACATAAAAGCCTGAGTGGTGAATAAGCAAGGTTAGCTTCATTGTAAACATAATTTGTTTGAAATATAAAGAGAATATTTTAGAAACAGTTGAAAGGGCATAAAAGGTATTGTGTTTTCTGGGCCTCTGTTAGAGTCTTCCAGGTAGCTAAACTTTATTAAGGAAGATGTGGCTAGGGGGAGGTATCATTCCTTTATCTTTTGTTTTTCTGAAACATTCAGATTTTCAAGATGGAAAAAAAAAGAAAAAAAGACATTATCTTTCTTGATTTGATGGATAGATCCTTTTGTTCCTTGTCTTCTTTCATTTATTTACCTGCTGTAAAAATGAGAAACTGAAGAATTTGTAAATGAGGACAGTTTCATTTAAAAAATTCTCATTGCTATGCTTATTATTTTTTTCTTCAGAAAAAGGATGTCATCTTAATCTAAAAAGGGAGTGGACTTCAGGATTCACTCTGAGAGAAAGGTGCAGAGACTGTAACTGAAGTTCACGCTTAGATCACCATTCAAAGTGATATGCATAATTTTGGTTATCTGGCTTAGCATCATTCATAAATGTTTTTGGGTTCTTTTCAGCAGTTAAAGCAAACCAAAGCACACAACACATGGAATCACTAAGCTGAGTGCTTGAAAGAGTAGTTCAGCCTCTAACTTGGAGATTTCATTTCAGACTATTTAACTTTTCATTTCTCTTCTCATTCCTCACTGTGGGTGACAGAAGCCTATGTCACCTAGAGTTTGACTTCAAATAAAACAAAAATAAATAAAGCTGTGATGAATACCTTCTGTTGTAATACAGATTTTCATTGCAAGGGTCTATTATCTGAACTAATACAATATAGATCTTGGGGACATATTGGAAAAGCTATTTGTGGAGCTAAGCTTTAGCAATTTCTGAGCACACTTTTTATTTCAGTAGCTTTTTTTTTTCTTGCTAGGGAATAAATTTTTTATTGAATTATTAAATCAGATATTTCTATTTCTTGTATGTGATAAAGTACTCAACACAACTGTGAACTTTATGTAGTATTGCTGTTCTGTGTCATTTGTGGTTTTAGGCCACATCTGTATCAGTAAATGAAACAGGCCAAGGCAAGCAGCCCAGAATAGATTTTGGTCTTAGAACTAAACTCACTTCCTAAAAAAGATGCCCTCATGTCTACTGACAGCAGTCTCCAGTACATGCTGCCCATCTGGACCATAGGACTACTTGGCACATGCCAAAATCACATCAGGGAGTTTGCTAGTAACAACATGAATTATGGTGAGCTTCTGCAGAAATGCATGCCCTTGCCTATTAATTTACTAAAAAAGATACAACCTCGGGCTTTCAATATGTATCTGTTTTGAAAAACAAAGAAACAAAAAAGGCTGAAATTGATTTGTTTATATTTTTTCCTTTATATATGCCATATCCAAGCTTTTGGGGTGTAGTGTTTTGAATATTATTTGGAGATCCATGTCTTCTATGTTCTTTAATTTTTCTATACCTGATTAAACTAGGATAAAAAATGGTAAAAGATGAAGAAATTTGAGGCACAAAAAAAAAAAGAGAATATGTGAATGTAACTGCCATTAAAGTGACCATTAATACAAATCTTTCATACCTTCTTATTTTAGATTCCTGCATTAAGTGTGCTATATGAGTATAAAATAATAGAAATAGTGCAGAGATTTTCTTTAATATTTGTTGGAATTAGTATCTTAGTATTTAGATCAATTGTTTCAGGCATCTTGTTGCTTCTGTTTAGGAGTCTAGAGTAATAATAATAGCTTATTATTATTATTTAACAACAACAATAGTAATAAATATGTCTGGAAATAAGGATCAGGCAAAAGAATATTCAAGCTCCAGATTAAGAAAATACCTCCACCCTGTGGAGAAAACGGAAAAAAAAAAAAAAAAGACCAAAGAATACTGTTTTCATTATACTAGATATTTTTGAGTTTAATTTTCATTCTGTGCTTCATTTCAGTGGGTATGTAGCTCCAGGTGTGAACATGACTCTCTTGACCTTGAAACTATTGTAAGACTTCGCTGATGATTAGTAAGACCGAACAGAAGAATCAGCCATGGCATACTTTGGGATGGTGCCTTTCTCACACCACGAATTTCGTGAAGGACAGGCTGGGGACCAAACACCTTACCCAACATACCATTCTGGTTCTGCTGGAGAGGTCCCTCTAGGATTTGATCAAATAGTTGATGAAGTCAGTAATGAATATATTTTTTATGGTTCATCACATTCATGTCATCATGAAGAAATTTTTTTCCCATCAGATATCTTTGGTCTGAATGTGCCAAACCAGCAGTTTTGTGGTCAGCCTCTCGTTGCTTATGGTGAACTTTACCCTGGAAATCCTGTCTGTCACTGGCAACAGGGCACAGTGTCACCAACGGTTGGCTTCAGATCTTCTTTGCTACCTGATTACAGAAACTTTTCTCTGGCAGATCCTTACCCACGCAGTCAAGAGAGAGAAATCTATGGAGGGAATAGTATGACTCCAGTCACAAATGTGTTTGATTCAAGTGTGGAAAGAGGCAACACAAATCTGAGTTTTCAGATAGGCTTTGATCATGCAGATGCTCGATGTCCCGCTTTCTTAGACAGCTATCCATCTGGACAAGAAGGGAGAGATAAAAGTGGAAATGAGGAAGCTTATTTAACCGACACTTCCAGAAGATGCAACATAGGACCTACCTGGTCCAGAAGCTCTGGACATGACCCAGAGGTATTTAAATTTTCTCATATTAACAGTGCTTAAAGTTCTTGATTCTTGTTTGTGTCCTTATATTTTCTGTATTCACTCAAAACGAAGCAACATGGATTAGAAGCACTAGATTTAAAGACCTGATGAAGAATAAAACATTTATGCCTGGGGGGAAGCAAAAAATTTTGTTCCTGGAGAGAGTCTGCCATGTGTCTTACAATTCATCTGGCCAAAAGCAACTGCGAGACTTCCTATTCACTTCTTATTTAGTCTTAACTACTTCCAAAGATAGAGATGCAGGGAAGTGTCAGGTATATTTTCCAATAATTGTGTAACTTAATTTCTTGGCAGTCAGAATTTCCCACAGTATTTTTTTATCTTTACAAGGAAGATGCCCTCAAACAAGCACTACATGATTAGTTAAGAGATTTTTATACAGTATGAAAATCTCCAAGCATCCCTTTCTTTGATTCTAATACCAGAAGAGAACCCAGCAGACCATAAAAAATTACTTTTGAAGGGAAGGTGCCTTCTCTGGCTAGCTAATGAGGATTTCATACTGTCAGAATCTGTGTCCTACCTGTTTCATGTTTTAACTAATTTATACTTAAAATATTAGCACACTTCTGCACCCTGCCTATTAGAAAATACTTAATTTTAAAGTAATAGGGCGAGTTCCTTACCTAAAATGAAGTGACTCTGGTGGAAACTTGCCATTTTATACCACAAGAGAATCTAGATTATGGTCTAAAGTGATCCAGTAGGCTCATTTTATGGCTTATTGATCCATAAAACTACCACAGAGGGATAAGTACAGAAATGTAGAGTAAGATGTGTTTGAAAGAGATAACAAATCTGTGGGGTCTGATATGAAACCTGAGATTCAAAATAACAATAAATTATGCTGAATCTGTTTTTATGTTGAGCTAGATTATTGTCTCTCTGTCTAGTTTGGCTGACATATCCTGATCCTAAGAGATGAAACACACCATTTCCTGCCTTCACCGTGTTCTGCATGCACTTATGTGTGCATATATAATTATTTTCTAAAATAGACATATCTACTATATCTGTGGAAGTTGCATCCTATGACACACATTCTGTCTTTAGCTTTTTGAAGCAAATACTTTATTTTTTTTCCTCCTTCCATTAGGTGTTCATGGTTCCATTCGTGATTTTGCTGGTTTTAATAATGATGTCTTATGGGACCCCATGACTCTCTTTGATGTTATATCTCCCCTCATTTTTCTTCTTTCAAAATCCTGACATAGAGAAGGAAAAAGAAAATGATAAATCCTCTCTTTCCTCTAGTCAGAATGTTAGCATTCTGAATCATTATAGGAATCCTGAAATAGCCTACAGGATACCTCTGCACTGTGAATATTAAGATAGTTTAGATTCACTTTCTGCTTTTAACTCCCACTGATCACAGTATCACAAAGCAAAGGGGAAGAGACACTTAATTGACTTGCTTCTATGTCTGTGAAGAGGGAGAACTGTAGAAGTAAACATATGCAGACCCAGACAGATGGGGACGTGGGGAAGGGGAAATATATCAAAGCATAAGAACCCTTAAGACTAATCCTGGGCACCATGTTTTGGAAGTTTAATGATGAATACAAAAGAGGGGATGAATAGGTGGAGAGACAAATGCTTGTTTTTGCTTTTTACTTATGACAGGAAAACTAAAGCATGCTGACATCATGATGAAAAGAACAAGCCTTCTCATGAGAAATGTAGAAAATAGTGTGATACAAATGATCAGGAGAAGATTAAATTGTGGTATGGAAAGAAGAGGTGCTGGAGGAAGCAGGCATATAAGAACAGACACAAATGCTTCTATGACGGAGGAGGAGAGAATTACAGGGGAGGAAAGAGAAGAGAGGAGTGAGTCAAGGGCGACTACAATCAAATGTGTGGGAGGATTTGATTAAGTCAGGGAAGTATTTGAGCTGTTTAGCTAGAAGAGGAAGAAATGGGAGAGAAGAGAGAATTGATTTGTAGCAGAAAAATCCTGCTGTGGTCACAAGAATTCCTTCAGGGAGAAACAGCCATGTCAGGACAAAAAGAGAGCCAAGGCAAGGGGCTGGCAACTGAACCTTGAGATGGTAAGAAAGGGAAAATAAGACTGAAATAAAGTTGGGAGAGGGAAGGGTAAAAAAAAGCCTGTGAAGAAGTTAATTCATTGCTACTGGGCTAGGCATTCTGGAAAAGATAGGAAGGGCTGCAGGGTGAAAGGGCTGATGCCAATTAAGACTGTCAGAAGAGTTGAAAAAGTGGAGCACCACAGCCAAGGAAAGAGAATGAACACAGATTGGATTGGTGAGGTCCAGGATGAGTAAATGATGCATCTGAGTAGTAGGACACGAGAATCAAGACTGCAGACAGAGTGAAATGGAAAGGATGCTGAAACATTGAGATCAGCATTGAGATAGGTCATAGGTATGCAAGGTGAAATATTCACATTGCTGAAATCATACTGTCATTCTGATCCTTAGCTCTTGGACCCAGTTGTATGGCCCTAGGCTTTATTTAATGCATACTAATCAAAATATGTCCAGTCTAATAAAGGAAACATTTATTTTCACTGGCTTTGTCATCACCAAGTCAGATGTTCAAAAATACTAAACAGTCTTCACAACATACTTGTGAAAAGAGACTTTATTTTCCCTGTATTAGAAAGGAAACTGAAATACAACCCAAAAAGTATCCAATTTGGATTTAGTTGCTCAGTCTGCAATATTTATGATCTAATGTTTTCAGAATAGCTAGCAAGACTCACTTCTTCACCCCAGCCCAATCATCAGACCAAACTTCACTACTTCAGTTTGGGTGCTCTAGAAATTAGAAATATATGATTAGTGTTAATATTTTGGAAGGATGATTCAGGTGACCTGATTAGCATAATGTGAGAAATCTGCAGATGGGAAAAGACAGATTCCTGTCATCCAGAGATGTACTCTGTTACTTTATCCCTGTTGTCATCAGTTCTCTTTGTATACAATTCTCTGTCTCATTCACTGCACACTTTTGGAGAATTGCAATGAGTGGAGACTGGAGTCCTATACAAAAATGGTGTGTGATCGTGTAATTAATATGTTATCTTTATATGCAATGGGAAGAATATAAAATTTCTGGGCATCTGAAAAGAGAAATGACAAAACTAAGTCTCTTATCCACATGATTCACCAATGGAGTTGGAACTGTGTATCTCTGCCACCAGAACTAACCTTAGTTAGCAATGGTATATTAATTCCCTTTCTGTGGTATACTACTAGTTACACAGAATGCATGTTTGGCATTAGGATTCACTTGGAAATGCTGCCAGAAAAGGTGCAGAGAGGCAGAGTGCATTAATTCTGTCTTCTGCAAGAAAGGGCCTGGATTCTAGCTTTGTCTGTCAAGCTCCTTTTTGCCATCCTTCAGAAATTATGTGAAAGATGTCCCTACCCACAGCAGGGGGGTTGGAACTAGATGATTTTTAAGGTCCCTTCCAACCCTAACCATTCTATGATTCTATGATAATCACATTCTTCAAGCTATGGACTTGAGGATCCATACCCATGTTCTCATGGCCAATCATCGTTTCCCAGTCTTGATCCTCTCCTTCCTTAATTCCTCTCTGTTCTTCCTTCCTCAGTTCCCAAATGCAGTTCTGCCCTTTTCATATCTTCAGTCCCATTCAATGTCATGCCCCAGCATCACCTTTTCTTAACTGCAGCCTAGTTTTTTTAGCTTTTCATTTATCCACTATCTCTTTTTTTTATACACTTTTTGCAGGGCACTCTACCTGCTCTGTAATGACAGAACTGCAGGTGCAAAAGGAGCCTTTTTGTGTTGCTGGAAGCAGCTTTCCCTCCTGTTTCCATCCACTGCTCCTGTAGGATAGTCTTGAGTTGTCCCTCCTTTGCAGCACAGGGCTTGGGTAGTCCTTAGCTCTTTAGAGTCCCTGTTAATCTCCTGTTTCTCCTTCTGTCTGCTAACCTCCTCCTGCAGCTCCTTCACCAGCAGCTTGACATTGCAGCCAGAGCACAGCTCCCACCAGCAAGGCCACTGCCATCCCCAGCCCCAGGGAGAGGCACCACACAAGCCCTGAGGCCAGAGACCTAGGCTACACCATCCTTCTTCTGGAGCTCTGTGTGGATCAAAGCCTCTGCTGTTCACCGGGGCAGTTTCTGACATGTGACATGTCACCACCACCCCTGTGTAGCCTTCAGTGCAGGTTCTAAGTCCCCTTTGCCCCCCTGGTGCAACAACTGCTACAGCTTCACCTGCCTGCTGTGCTCTGTAAGTTGTGCTGCTGCTCCCAGCTGCAGAACTCATCCACAAACACAGCAATGTCTCTCTGAGCTTGTTCTGGCTTGAATTCCTCCACCTGGAACACAGCAGTACACAACTCAGATGCAAACTTCCTAGAACCTTGTCTTTATTTCTTTTTGTAAAACTGTCTACCCTGATGTAATTGTGATCAGGAACGGTTTTATTTCTTGGGGTTTTTTTTGTTGTTTGTGGTGTGGGTTTTTTTATGACTACATAATTTTGGGATGCCATTACTGTTACCAAATTGTTCATAATTTCTAAATAGCGAACCTCCACCAGAAGTTCTTATTACTGTCTGCTGAAGTAAATTAGTAGGTGTCTAACCAAGGAGGAAAAAAATGAACCAGTGGAAGTGCTATGTTTTCAGTGACTCTTGAAGGAACTTTTTCAGCAGTCCTCAGAATCAGGGGATGATGGGCTACTAATTTGTATTGCTAAATTTAATTTCACTCTCTTATTTCAACTCTCAGGGTTATCCATTGTTTTTCCTACCAGGTGTTTCAATTTTTCCCTCTATTGATGATGCCCCCTTATTATCTTTAAATTTCATAAGCATTCTCCTAATGCTTGTGCTATTGTCATTAATGAAAATACTGCCTACAATGAGACCCAAGACTGATGGGATCTATAAAAGGTTTGTAACTTCTAAGTTTTCAGTTCTGCCATTGTGATCTCCCCACTAGCCAACTCCCAACAGATCTTTCATCCTTTGTACTCATTCTGTCTTTTAAACTGTAACTAAAATTTCTGAGCCTGCATCTTTTATTGCATATTGCACTTCCTTGTCCAGAAAAAAAAAACACACCTTAATTGGGGTTTTTATTTGTTATTAATTTTATAAGGTTACATACTTGTATATAAATTATTATTGAAATGATAAAATTGAACTTTCACCATATCTCAGTTTCCTCTTCTGTGACATGTCATTAGTTGCGTCTCTTTCTGAAAGGGTTTAAAAGTTGGTGTCTCTGTACAATGGTAGAATGGGCTTGCAGATATAATGGTATTAAGCTCTTTCCTGGAGGTAACGTTCTGACAGAAGGGTACTATGGCAAACAGACAAGGGGGTGCTTTGACCCAAAACAGTGGCTCAGACTGGTGCTCTCCAAGTTTAGAGGAAGTATCTGGGGATTCTTCACATTCAACAGAATACACTGGCTTCCTGTTACCTGCTTTAGGGGCTTACATAACAGATTTATGGAGTTTGAAGGGATTTTGAGCTTCCTTCCAGAGCAGAAAGAGAGAAAATAAGGATTGAAACTCACTGCAGCATAAGCTTAATTTTGTCCTCTCTCCTTTTTGTAAGCTAAGCATACGCCTTCTCTGTTTAGAGTTATCTGTGCTCTGACACTAGGTGAATTTTGAAAGCTTTGTCTGGAATTCCTTATATTCCATCCAGAGGGGAAAAAAATAATTGTTAAACCCATGGTAGCTGATGCGTTATGACTTGTTTTTTCTCTGAAAGCTTTTAGAGTGTAGTCAAAATGGGGTTATTTGTGCTTATTTGGACCTCCATCAAGTTGGGGAAGGGATGATAAGGTATGAAAGTTAGTTCTCATGGAACCAAATGCAAGGTTAGCCTTATCCTCCTTCTGCTTCTTTTTTCTAAATAACTGAGCTGTTTCTTCTGGTGTCATTTTGTTATTTTTAGGTTACAAGTTGGCCTATCCAGCTGGTTGAAGCAAATCAAGGAAGTAATGAAAACACAGTTACTTTTTGCAATGCAGTGGAGAAGTAAGTAATGAAAAAAACTTTATTCAGCCAACTATGACATTTCACTTATTTATATTAATTGGACTGGATATCCTTGCTTTCCTGAACAGTGGCATGATTCCAATATCTACTTAAATACGGAAAAGCTTGTAATTTTGGTTTAAAGATTAAAATCCACAAAGGAATATTAATTCCGAAAATATTTTCTCCCTTAGCTGTCCCCTTTATCAATAATAAGTACATTTAACTCTTCAGTGTTGATGGTTTATATTGTGTGAAACTTAATATCTGGTTTTGCCGTTGACTTGGACAATTTCAGTGCCTGTGTAGCTTGGAGGAGGAAAAAAGAATTGGAGGAACTGACTGACTGAAACCAGAATTGCTACGTACTGTCATGATGAAGAGTGAGAGTTAGCAAGTGACAAAAACTCCTTTAATTATTGTTTACTGTTACAGTTAATAGCATGGCTTAATGGGATAGAGCTTTTTTTTATTTTCTTAATCTTCTTTGGAATAATAAATTGTGTTGAAATCCAAGAGCACGAAGAAATACAAGTTGTTAGACCATCTGTGCAGATTCATTTTCCTTTGTAGATATTCACTGATCGCTATCAAATTGTTAGCACAAATGCATGCTTTTTCCCCCAGAAAAGTAGTGGGAAATTGGAATGCTTTTTTTTTTTTTAAGTAGACTTTAATGAATTGACTGTGTTCAAGGTCAGCCAAGCCTGCTGCTCTTGAAAGGAATACAGGACTAAAGAGGGAAAGAAGGAAGGAAGGAAGGAAAGAAAGAAAGAAAGAGAAAGAAAGAAAGAAAGAATCCAGTTTGATGTTGCTCTGATATTAACAGGGAATATATTATATATTCATACAGGGCGGATGGTCAGCTTCAAAACTTACTCATTGACATACATTTCAGTTCTCTTTTTCCACAGTTCATCAGTCTGAACCCCAACCCAATTCTACTAATGTCAGATTCATGAAGACACATTTCCTCTAAGTTATTCAGGATTTTTTAATGTCTAAACATTTTACACTTTACATTTCAATTATAGGAGAAGATTTTTATTGATTTTTTGTGAATAAATGATTTTATTTACAGGGCTAAAAAGATTAATAGAATTAAGCCATTCCTGTTTTGCAATACCTTGTTTAGTGTGCATCACTAGCAAATACTCTTACAAAGAAAATAAGAACAACCTTTGCTTTTTTTCTATCAAATAAATGAGGAAGCATTCTTAGGACAAAATGTCACAGCAAACAAAAGAGCAAATAATATAATAAATTTGCAAATAACTAACATACTCTGTCTTGCCAAACTATCATCCTTACAGTCCCCAAATAATCTCAATAATTGGCAGTTTTATACATCACAGGCAAGATGTATTATTCAAACTCTGCGTCATGCAGACTTGCACCTCCAGCATACAGCTCAAATAGAAACCCTTCATGCTTTTCTCTAGGTAATATTTGTACAAGTAGCAATCTATAATTGAAACATTTCATTGTACACAACTGTAAAGCAATTTTCAAAATCCTTTTATCAGGTTACTTCTACAATTTACGGACATAGCTATAGTGAATGTTCATCCGTGGGTGGCTTCAGAATATATCCTAAAGTGAGTTTGATACAGGAAGATGACCAGCTGATAGACTCGGGATTCAATGCTGCAAAATGCTGAGTTTCTCCACCTCCAATTGACTTCAAGGATGTGCTCTGCACTGCAGAGAATTACATAGCATTATAAAATGCTGTGAAATAGCAGATCCCCATAAATGTTAGTACTTTCTGCATGCACTGAGTTCTTGCAGCACAGAAAGCACGTAGCATAAGATTTTCTTCATGTAATACTTGTGTAGTACTGTAGTTATGTCTTTGAAGACCTAACCTTTCAAAATTTTGCAATAGGCATGTTTTGCCCACCTGTTCAGGCCAGAATATACCTTTAATCACTTGAAAACAGTCAATGGCCATAAATGAGCAATGCTTTCTGGAACTGAATGCATTTTTATCTGTAAAGCATAAAAAGCAAATTTCTGCTTTATTAACATAAAATACAGATAGTGTGGAGGTAGGGAGGGAGGTGAGGTTCCCTTAGTTTCAAAATCACTGCTAATAAGTTGACGAGGTGATTCATGCCCTGTGTGTGCACATAGCCCATTAATTTGATGCTGGAGAAAGGGTAGTGAAGTTTCCAGCCTTAACCAGTCCTTGGCCTTCTTACAGAAACAGTTTACAGCAGTGAATTTGGTGATAGGGGAAAGCTTTTTACGGGTACCTTGCTCACAAGGAAAATAGACTGTAATCAACTACATAGGCCACCAAAGCAGCCTCTGTAGCATGATGATTTTTTACTGTGAATATCTACCTCGTACTGGAGGTATTGCCAAGCCTCATTTTCTCCTACCCCACTGAAACATCATGCTCACTGGCTTTTCGTTATAAGAAATGGGCTGCTTCATTGGATTATTAATTCTGGAAGTCTAGGCCTTTTTTTCCTTCTCATACTATAGAAATACATGGCATAAAAGTGTAGTTCAAAATGCTGTTTAAGAGATTGGGGCTGCAGCCCTGAGACAGGAGGTAACATAGGAACGAAGAACTTTATGTGAGAGAATTATGGCTCAAAATACACTGTAATCAGAGACAGTATAAAGGGCTTCTAACTCAGAAGCTACAAAATGCTTCTTGAACTAACAAACAAAAAAGAATGCAGTATTCTTAGTGTTGAATATTTGAGTTTAGCTACTAAAATATTCAGCCAATTAGTAAAATGTAAAGCTTTAGCTGGTACAATATGTACCCTTACCTGCGGCTAGAAAGTATATTTGCTTAAAAAGCAAGTTTAATCTTAGCTGACAGACAAAATACCTGTGACCAGTGTTCAGTAGGAAATGGTACCTCAGGAGGAATTAGTTTCTGCAAGTCTTTGGTAATTGGAAGGAAGAGGAGCAATATATTTTATAGGTAATGATATATCAGAGGGATGCAATGACTGTAACAGCTATTGCTCTCTACAAACATTTACATAAATACCCAGGGTTTTAGTAATGAGGATTTCAGATTGGATACTAGAGCACTGTGAAAATAGGGACTTCTTAAGATTTTGCATAGAAAGCGTGTTCCTGTATTAATTTTGACCAGCTGTCCTAGTTGCAGCTGTCAGTGCACATGCTCTTAGTTTTATGATAAAATCCTGTTATTTAAGCATGTATTTGAGCACCCTCATTTCTACTGTGCTCAGTGTATGCTGGAGTCTGTGTTTAAACTCCTTTTGGAGTTTGGAGGTCAGTCTCAGCAGTGATTCTGTGAGGTTCATGAAAATTTTGCTGATGGTTTTCTTACTTAGTAAAAGAAGTAGTTATATGTATGCTTTCTGATATGTAGTTATCTCACTAATACGTGGACACAAAGTTTGAGCTGCTACTATTTTCCCTTCTGTTTGAACAAAAATTTATTCCTAACAGCTCTCTATGTACTATTATTACAAATATCTTGGAGAATTTTTGTTTTGTTCTTATAAGAGAGATGAAATGCATACCTATTTAGACATAATTTCATCACATGTTCTTTTCAGAATAAGAAATGCCTATCCTGCTTTTGACTTGAAGACAAACACTGGGAAAATCTGGAGTGTTGCAACAAGATTCGCAGACCATATACTCGGTGAAACAAATTTCAGAATCAGCATTTGGACAGATTGTTCACCATATCCTCTGCTTCTTACGCAACATGGTAAGTGATCGAGGTGTCTATATACTTCCACAATTCAGTTCCATGGAGATGATAACAAAATGAATTTGTTATCTGGAAAGATACTTGGAGAGCAAGCCTTATGTGGGTCTTGAGTGCATACTTTGTCAAATGTGTTCAGCATGTTTGCTGTAAAATTAAAAGCACATTAAATATTAAGCTTTGCTCATGTGTAGATTCCCCACTTTCTTTAGTAATAATTGGAACCAATTCTGGCAGTCTCAAAATGGGCCAACATTCATACTTTGATTCAGAAGGAATTTCAGTTTGTGCCTAATTTAAAGTGCAAGGGTAATCCCCATATAGTTATGGAAAAATTAACAGCCTTGACTCTGTTTCTGAATCCAAGACTTAAGAGTCTGCAGTTGCCAAAACTCCTCTGCACCCAAGGTTATGCAGAGGTCAGGGAAAGTACATGTCAGTAATAAGTGAAACAGGAGAAATTCCAACAGTGTATAAGGAAAAGGAGAATAATTAAGAATTGGAACAGCTTGCCCGTGGAGGTTGTGAAGTCTTCATCCTTGGAGGTTTTTAAGATCTTACAGGATAAAGCCCTGAACAAGGTGGTCTGAATTCATGTGTTGACCCTCCTTTGAGGAGGAGGCTAGACTTAGATTGACCTACTGACATCCTTCCCAGCCTGAATTATTGTGTCACTAGTGACTGTGGGAAGCTGCCACTGCTCCAGTGCATCGTGTATCTGTGGTGAACAGGAGAATATTTGATTCTAGCCCTGGTAATTTTTACCTGTTAAGCCACATAAGGAAAAATGAAATACATGTAAAATTATTTTTCCCCCTCTCTTTCTGTGCTGCTTTGTTAAGTGATATTCTTTTTTATGAATCTTTTATTCAGCTGTCAAGGAATTATTTGTCTGTAACAGGCTGAGTATTAGTTTGTTTGATGGGTTGAAAGCTGAAAATCCAAAGCCCTACTGAATGTCAGTCAACATATATTAAAAAATATATCTTCATAAATACCGTAGCCAAGACTTTCCAATTTATTCATACAAGTTTGGTTACTCATATTAGGAGCATCTACACATTTATTGGAAAACCTGTCAAAGTAGTAGGTTGAATCATGTTGAATCAGTATTTTGTGGATTCCGTGAAATGAAGAGCTGAAGATCTCTGGACACTTGGACCAGAAGATAATATTTCCAGAACTTCTGTCAGCTCTGCAATGGTTCCTTCTAATGCAGAAGTCTGAACTACTGACAAATATTTTATCATATAGCATTATTTACCTTACAGATTGTTCAATTTTTGGTCTGTATAACTTTATTTACAAAAATGCTTTAGAAGGCCCAGCTGAAACTGAAGTGTTTATAAGAAGCAGTCCCTATGCTAAACTTGCTTACAGGCTAAGTTAAGAATAAGATACATTCAAATAAGGGAGGCAAGGAGGGAATATGCTTTTTTGCACTGTCTGACATAAAGAGCATAAAGAATTGTTCAGTTATACAAAAACATTTGCAGAACAAGAAAAGGAAAATGGATCTGTGGAGTGCAAATGAATGATACTAGCAAGTTTCAGGATTTTTTTGCAATCAGTGACCTGAAAAAGTTCATGTTAAAATTCTAATTCAAGATTCTGTACCATTCTGCTTTTTCTGATGTGCATAAATTTAGCAAATAAGCACTGCATTTTACATTGCAAACCAGCTATGAGGAGTTGCTTAAAACAGCAAGTTGTCAAAAGGCCAGACATTTCAAACTAGCACAACTGGTAGAAAATTTTTAATTGAAGCAGCATTCTGAGCAAAAGAAAAATGGTTTTGCAATGAAAATTAAAATTTTTGTAGGGAACTTTTGAATCCATTGACACATTTGGTTTTCCCTGGGGAAAAGCAAACCAAACCAAAACTCTGGCTATCTATAGTAATCAATGGTGCTTTATTTCAGTTTTGTTTCTGTCACAGACCCCGGCCTTAAAAAAAAAAAAGGTCTGCTGTCCTTTTTCGTTTTTTTTTCTGTGTTTCATTCCCTTGAACTTCCCTGAAAAAAAAAATTTGCATTTCTATGTTCTAAAATAATAGCGTAGGAACTCTGGACTAGATTTGCCAGTATGAATTGGCTGCTCTGGGCAACTGGGTGATTCAGAACACCATTAAACCCGATGAAACTGGTTGGTTAGGCTCAGTTTGAACCAGTTCTCTGAGTGTAAATTAGCCAGCACACAAATCTGGGTAATATGTGTCGTTTCTGGGGATTTGTATTTAACTGTAGGTAGTTCACAATTTTTATATCAAAAAGTTCATTTAAAACTTGCAGTAAGAGCTCTTAATGGATGCTAATTTTGAAGCAATAAATAAATACCATGAACGAAAAACTGAAAGAAAAATCTACTTTGGCTTTTCTGTTATCATTTACAGTCAGTGAGACTGCATGAGAATTATGGAGGAAGTCTAAACTTTATTTTGAATTGTAAAACTATCTCAGTATATTATATGAAAACTTTTCACTAAAGAGTCAGGTATTTTTTTTTAGCTAAAGAGAAGTATCTCAGACTTGAAACATCAGTGTTGGTAGAGTATGCCCTGTATGCCTCTAAAGACCAAATTTACCAGACTTGTTTGCAGTTTGACTGCCAGATTATGCAGCTCTTCTTTTCCATTTTTTGATCAGTTCTTCTAAAGTGGACAGAGAGGAGGTATATTAGCAACGTTGGAAAATGGCTTAAAAAGCTGAAGTAGTGCTGCAAAAATTCTCAAAATGCTAGAATATTTCTGAAAAGCAAATTGAATGAACTGACATAGAACTTCTTAATTTATATGCACTATATATATATAGCAATATATAATATATCCTAGTGTAACATCGATA